>JAGDYQ010000088.1:2258884-2276384 GCA_021962125.1 Bulinus truncatus
GTGTTTAGCAGTTAGTTTGTTTAGCTGTTAGTTTGTTTAGCTGTTAGTTTGTTTAGCAGTTAGTGTGTTTAGCTGATAGTGTGTTTAGCTGATAGTGTGTTTAGCAGTTAGTTTGTTTAGCTGTTAGTTTGTTTAGCAGTCAGTGTGTTAAGCTGTTAGTTTGTTTAGCTGTTAGTTTGTTTAGCTGTTAGTTTGTTTAGCAGTTAGTGTGTTTAGCAGTTAGTGTGTTTAGCAGTTAGTTTGTTTAGCTGTTAGTTTGTTTAGCAGTTAGTGTGTTTAGCTGTTAGTTTGTTTAGCAGTTAGTTTGTTTAGCTGTTAGCTTGTTTAGCAGTTAGTTTGTTTAGCTGTTAGTTTGTTTAGCTGTTAGTTTGTTTAGCTGTTCCTTCCTGTGATGTTTGATGTAACAGCCTGCCCCCCCCCCCCAACAACCTGCTTTATTGATCATGAGAAATAATCCTCAAGTATTGCTATCATCTTGTCTTCAATGTGTGTCTCGGTTGAGTTGAAGAAAAAAAAGTGGATCAGATTTTGAAAAAAAGATTCACACTTTCACAACAAAAACAAAAAAAAAAAAAAATACATGCAAGATAAAAGTGATTGTTGTTCTTGAACTTAGATGAGGAAAATGTATTATTGATTGAAAATTGGGGGGGGGGGGCTGATAATTTATTTCATAATTGAGTAAATGGAATAGGTTGGTAGAGTAGTTTACCTGGAAATAGTTACAGTTGATAGAGTAGTTTACCTGGAAATAGTTACAGTTGATAGAGTAGTTTACCTGGAAATAGTTACAGTTGATAGAGTAGTTTACCTGGAAATAGTTACAGTTGATAGAGTAGTTTACCTGGAAATAGTTACAGTCTCTACTGAGGAAAAATCCCCCCCCCTTACAGCATATGATGTAGAAAATCAGGCCGTGTCACAATTTAAAAAAGGGCTTCTGGATGTTTATATTCCCTTTGCGTTTTGGTGGACGTAAAAAAAAAGCAATTTAGGTCGCGAAACCGAAACTGTTGTCAAAGTGGGTCATTAAAAGTTTGAGAACCCCTGCTCTATAGGCTGTGTCTCAGACAGTCGTCACTGTGTTCTTCTATCTCCGCCAGTTTCTGATTGAAATCCTAAGTTTATTCACTATTTTTTGTTTGCCTCGGATGTCGCATGCCTTCTCTCTCTCCCACTCTCTCTCCCTCCCTCTTCCTCCCTCTATTCTTCTCTCTCTCTCTTTTTCTCACTCATTCTCTCTCTCTCTCTCTCTCTCTCTCTCTATATATATATATATATATATATATATATATATATATATATATATATAAAGTTCCCTTAACCCTAACGGGCCATCGGGGCAGATGAAGTGTAGAATTCATCTGTTTCTGTATCTGTAACCTCGGCATATGAAGGGATTGTGTGGTTAGCACAACGCCCAGCCGCCTTTACTCCCACAACTTAAAGTCAGGTACCCATTTAAATTTGGGTGGACTTGGGGAACGTCGAACCTGTTGAGGACCTGAAAAAGTTCCAAGGTTCTCACTGAGATTCGAACCCGGGACCCTCCGGTCGACAGTCGAGCGCTCTACACCGCACGACCACCCGTCCCCATTCTCTCTCTCTCTCTATATATATATATATATTCTCTCTCCATCACTCTATCTCCCTCTTCTCTCTGTCTCTCCCTCTCTCTATCCTTCTCTCTGTCTTTCCCTCTCTCCCTTACTTTCTCTCACTCTCTCTCTCCCTCCATCTCCCTCTCTCACCCTCTCAATCTCTCCGTCTCACTCCATCTCCTTCTCTCTCACTCACTCTCTCACTCTCTTTCTCTCCCCCTCTCTCCCACTTTCTCTCACTCTCTCCGTCTCCCTCCATCTCCTCTCTCACTCCATTACTCTCTCCTCTCTGTCTGTCCCCCTCTCACCTTCTCTCTCTCTCTCACTCCCTCTCTCTCTCTCCTATCCGCCTCTCTCACTCTCACCTACTCTCTCACTCCCTCCCTCCCTCTATCTCCTTTTCTCTCTCCCTCCCTCTTTCTTTCCTTCTCTCTGTCTTTCTCCCTCTCTCCCTCCCTCTATCTCCATCTCTCTCACTCCCTCTCTCTCCGCTTTGTCTCTCCCTCTCTCTCCTCCCCCCTCTCCTCTCTCACTATGGTGACAGACATTCTGTATCTATGGTGACAGACATTCTGCATCTATGGTGACATACATTCTGTATCTATGGTGGCAGACATTCTGTATCTATGGTGACAGACATTCTGCATCTATGGTGACATACATTCTGTATCTATGGTGGCAGACATTCTGTATCTATGGTGACAGACATTCTGCATCTATGGTGACAGACATTCTGCATCTATGGTGACAGACATTCTGCATCTATGGTGACATACATTCTGTATCTATGGTGACAGACATTCTGCATCTATGGTGACAGACATTCTGCATCTATGGTGACATACATTCTGTATCTATGGTGGCAGACATTCTGTATCTATGGTGACAGACATTCTGCATCTATGGTGACATACATTCTGTATCTATGGTGGCAGACATTCTGTATCTATGGTGACAGACATTCTGTATCTATGGTGACAGACATTCTGCATCTATGGTGACATACATTCTGTATCTATGGTGGCAGACATTCTGTATCTATGGTGACAGTCAAACCACAGTGGCCAGGACGTAATCGCCCTGTGATATGTTTCGATACACACATATGTGCCGGCCTCCCTTGTTGCCAAATGTGCACATTAAAAAAAACAAGCAATTAACCCTGTTCCATTCTGGACACAGGACGTGTTAGCGCATTTTCGTGTTATGTATCAGTACGTTTGTTAGCTTTCAGTAAATATTTGTAAATTTTGGAAATGTTTATAAATTCAATTGTGTAATGCATATATCTGTAAAAAAAAATTATAAAGACGTTTCTTTATATTTGAAAAAAAATTATTGTCTCTTAAATCTAACTACAAGTGGTTTGTGGTTACTGAAATAGGACTCATAATTGAAAACATTCGAAATTATAGTCATTTTTTGTCCGAAAACTCCGTCAATTGTTGCATAGCTCTGATACTTTCAATTAAACTCATAACACAAGCTTACTATTTCATTTGATGAGTTTCTTAATAAATCTTGGTGAAACTACGTGCTGCAGTATTTCGCACCAAATGAATGGGTTATTGAACGTACAAGGTGTATATATAATATGTAAGCCCCTTAGGAGCCCTGAAGCCCGGCCCTCAGAGGTCCTATCGCGAAATGAACTTTTGATGTACACATGGCAGGCCAAGACCTACAAAATGATATATACATCATGGGTCTAGGACTTATGGTTGCTGAGATATAGGGCGCTCCTTTATTAATATAGCTTATATAGTAAAAAACGGTACTTTATAAGGCCCCTTTTACGGCCCTGAGAGGTCAGATCGCGAAATGGAAAAAAGTCATTTCTTGGCAGGCCAAGACCTACAAAATGATATATACATCATGGGTCTAGGAATTATGGTTGTTGAGATCTAGGGTGATGACAGACAGACAGACAGACAAAACGGGGACAATAGAGCATTTTTTTTTCGAAAATGCTCTAAAAAAACTGACGCTAAAATCTAGTCAACATTTGTATAAACGTTGCACAGCAGTATAAAACCGACAGTATTCATTTTTTTTTATTTTATCGGTTGCTTTGACTCATCATCATCTTGCCTCATTGATGTACATGTACGTTATAAAATGTAAACATTGAAGGTAGTTGTTTATGTTTTTGTTTTTTAAAGTTGTAAACAATGTCTGCACCGTAGAAAGTTATCTCATTAGGTTGATGAAGTTCAAAGCAGGAGTATTTTTTTTTCTTTTCCTCTTTTTGCGGCCTCTACCACCATCCTGCTTCTAGTCCCCCCACCACTCCCCACCCCCACCATCAATTCCCTTATCTTCCTGTATTAACGACATTGATTTATGCATAAAGCGACTACAATATTTCCACTTTTTTTCAATGTTTGGTGAACTCGCTCTTGGCTTTCAATATTTTTCTTTAATTCAATTTTTACTCCGCCCTAACGAATTTTTTTTTTTTAAATGCAGAGAAAATATTTTCCAATTGGTTTGACTTTTGCTAATTGATGTTCTTGTTCTGTATTGACCAGATTTTTGTACGCGTGTAAATGTATCTATTAAGTTCACATAGTGCCGGTTTGTAACTCAGGGGGAAAAAAAAAGTTCCATTCGCTCAAATGTCACTTCCATCAAAATATCTGGAGAAAGGCTTTTATGCATATGTTAGTGCAGTTTTTTTTTTTAATTTGACTTCTATTTGATGTTGCCAGAAATTGATTTCTTCTCTCCTTTATGTTTTTTTTTTTGGAGCTGCTGACATTTTAAAAATCAACCCAATGAATAATCCACCCCCTCCCCCCTAAATGAGTTATTCAGCACTAATGAAATCAATTATCTTACCTAAGACGAGAAAAACAAATTAGCTATTAATTGTTTAAAAGACGTAATGTTTGAAATTGTAATAAGTAATTTTAAAAAAAAAAAGCCAAATATCAATATTCATGTATCGGTGTAGGAATACATTGTTATCATTACCTACAGGATTTGTAAAAAAAAAAGTAGTTCCCTTAACCTTATAGGCCATGAAGTGTAGAATTTATGTTTCTTTAACCTGGGCTTATGAAGGGTTTGTGTGGTTAGCTCAACGCCCTGCCGTCTTTATTTCACCCAAAATTATACAAGTCTGGTACCCATCTTAAAGCTGGGTGGACTTGTGGGTCTTAAAAAAACCAACTTTCACCGAGAATCGAACCGAGGACGCACAGGTAGACTGTCGAGCAACTACACCACTCGGCCATCCGTCTTACCCAACAAGATTCCTTGATATTTCTATAACTTCCGATTCCGGCGCGACTCCCTATTATTCCGATAACTAGAGCTAACGACGGAATTATAGAAACTGTGAGGAAACAGGAAGTTGGTGGGAAATATAATTAAAAAAGAATCGGTTCAGGAATCAGAGAGTATGGCTACATCTTTCCCCAATGGCCGATACACAACAACAACAGCATCGCCCCATCACCAGATGAAACCAGAATACAGTTGTCAAAATAAACAGAATTTTCTGTAGAGCTTTGAAATTATTGAACAGAAAAATAGGCCGGTCTTTGTTATATGTGTAAACCCACGTCTGAATTCTCAAACGTGTAAACCCACGTCTGCATTCTCAAACGTGTAGACCCACGTCTGAATTCTCAAATGTGTAAACCCACGGCGGCATTCACAAACGTGTAAACCCACGTCTGAATTATCAAACGTGTAAACCCACGTCTGAATTCTGATACGTGTAAACCGCCGTCTGTATTCTCAAACGTGAAAACCCACGCCTGCATTAAACCCAGAGCTCATTTATTGATTCCCTTCACCGGAGAAATATCCCCCCTCCTCCCTCCCCCCCCCCTCCCAGGCCCCGAACCATCCCGTGCCTTTGTTATTAATTTAATGATGATTGATAATAAAACAAAAATATACAGCGTAAACAATTCCTATTGACGTTTTATCGGATTGAGAAATATGAACACATACTGTAGCCCGGATAAAAAAATATAATCATTATAGTTTCCTCCCTTGGATTTACTGACGTCATCCAGTTTCAGATTTTATAAACTTCAAGTCTGTGAATCGTTTTTTTTTAAACTAATGTATGCAATTTTTTTTTTTTGTATGATGAGGTTCAATTTGAGTGATTCGTTCCGGCTGACTGCCTGGCCAATAGGGGAGGATTCAAGCGGCATTGATTTCACAAATAGATTTGTTTTACTTTACAAACGTACCAGCCTTTAGTTTTTATCACCTTTGTAGAAGTAGACTTTGCAATCGCCGTAAACATGACTTCTCGTTCAACTGTTTCTAGGCCTAAATGTAGATTTTTTTTTGGGGGGGGGGGGCCGCGAGCCACCGGTTTGTCGCGATCCTACCACTTTGAGAACCACTGGTCTACAGGTCCACCGCCAGATAACAGCCGCGCAGCGTCTGCCGTGCACATTGACACAAACATGTTTGACGTGTGTTCGTTTTTTTTTTATTTCAGCCCCGACCTTCGCCCACTGCGTCCTCAAGACGCTCGTGGCCGTCTACAGGAAGCTGGGCTGCTACAGGTCCATCGCCTACCCCAAGGGCTCGCTCGGCGCTGACGGCCCCGGCAGGGACGCCTTCGGCTCCCCTTCCTCCTGGCGGGCCCTGGAAGAGTCCTTCTCCACGGGGCGCAAGTCCGCGGACACCTCGTCCTGGTCCGAGAGGGCCCGCGCCGCCGCAGCCTCCGCCGCCGAGTCCTCGCAGTCAGCCAAGTTCCGCACGCCCGACCCCAGCCCCGTGCGCCAGCAGCGGGGGAAGGACATGGAGGTGTCCTGGTCCGAGCGCAGGATCTCCTCGCCCCTGGCCGAGGATGACTTGGAAGAGACCTGGAAGCGCCCCCTGATCAGGAAGACGCTGAGGAAGAAGAAGCCGGCGCCCGAGCCCGCGGGCGAGAAGTTTCGGCGCGGCGCAGAGGGTGAAGAGGGCGAGTCCAGTGTCTGCCACAATCAGGTCATCGACGACATAGCCGAGCTGGCCACGGATGACCGGCCGCTGGAAGACGGGCAGCCGGTTGACAGTCTGACCAATCCGAAGAAGATTGAAGATAAGAGCAGGCACGACCCGGATGAAGGGAGGAACTCTAAAGGGTTTTCGCCACAGGCTGAGTACGAGGACATGGACACTGAAAGGGACCGGGCGATGCGCGAGTCTGAAGTGACCGGCGGTCATGAATGCGGGCCGGGGAAGAATAGAAGCCCAGGCGCCACCGACCCTGGCACGGCGCCCGCCTCCCTCGATGTGGGCGACGGTGGAGACGGCCCCGAGTGCACCCCGGGGCTGCAGGAAGAGGGCCCACCAGCCAGCATTGCTCACTCCAGCCTGACCGATGATGATGACGAGGAGCATCATAAGGATGGCGATGAAGAGGACGAACTGGTGCATTCCTTTGACGGGACCAGTGGAGACAAGTACCACAAACTGCTGTCGGTCATCAGAGAGTTTCTCACGGACTACCTGAACAACATGAGAGAGGTGAGTGTGCTTGCTACGTGTTGGTAGAACCAAACATCTGTGTCTGTTGTTATAGGTAGTGGTAGAACCAAACATTTGTGTCTGTTGTTATAGGTAGTGGTAGAACCAAACATTTGTGTCTGTTGTTATAGGAAGAACCAAATATCTGTGTCTGTGTGCTGTTAGTAGAACCAAACATCTGTGTCTTTTATTGCCAGTGTAATGGGAGCACTGGAGAAAACATCCTTGAAAATAAATGGGTTTTTTTTTCTTACTTTATATGTATAATATATATATATAGTATCCTGTTTTTTAGAGCATTTTAAAAAAAAAATGCTCTATTGTCCCCGTTTTGTCTGTCTGTCTGTCTGTCTGTCATCACACTAGATCTCAACAACCGTAAAGCCTAGACCCGTGATGTATATATCATTTTGTAGGTCTTGGCCTGCCAAGAAATGACTTTTTTCCATTTCGCGATCTGACCTCTCAGGGCCGTAAAAGGGGCCTTATAAAGTACCGTTTTTTACTATATAAGCTATATTAATAATGGACCGCCCTATATCTCAGCAACCATAAGTCCTAGACCCATGATGTATATATCATTGTGTAGGTCTTGGCCTTCCAAGAAATGACTTTTTTTTCCATTTCGCGATCTGACATCTCAGGGCCGTAAAAGGGGCCTTATAAAGTACCGTTTTTTACTATATAAGCTATATTAATAATGGACCGCCCTATATCTCAGCAACCATAAGTCCTAGACCCATGATGTATATATCATTGTGTAGGTCTTGGCCTTCCAAGAAATGACTTTTTTTCCATTTCGCGATTTGACCTCTCAGGGCCAAAATATAAGAGATTGTTATGTACCGTTTTGCTTATATTTTAAATATAAATGATAAAAGCTAATCAAAGGGGCGTAATCATTATTTATTTTTGTAACAGTTATTCAACATGACTTACTTGTCCTTTTAATATCTTTTTTCAGATGTATGCATTACACAATTGAATTTATAAACATTTCCAAAATTTACAAATATTTACTGAAAGATAACAAACGTACTGAAAATGCGCTAACACGTCCTGTGTCCAGAATGGAACAGGCTTAATTGCTTGTTTTTACATTTACACGTACAAACTTGTCTTCACTCAACCAAGTTTCATCAATCAAGACAAGTTTGGGATTACTGTACATGTAATTGTCCTGGGTTAGACTGTTTAGATGGAGATGGAGAAGAGATTGTGGGGGGGGGGGTTGCAACTGAGCTGAATTTCATGCACCCTGCCACGCCCTTCATGCACCCTGCCACGCCATGCACCCTGCCACGCCCTTCATGCACCCTGCCACGCCCTTCATGCACCCTGCCACGCCCTTCATGCACCCTGCCTCCTCCAGGTGTTGCCGGGTTTGGTCCTGTTGTTGTTGTTTATAATCTGGCCACTCACGACGTCACATCATTGGCCAATGTCTGAGCCAGAATGAGACAAGGGCGACTTTAGTCCAAATACCAGGTCACAGCACACCACAGAATACATGTGATTAACGCGACGGCTGACCGGTTGATGGGAGGTGGGGGGGGGGGGAGACAGATGTGTGTTGGTTTGTCAAGTTTGATGGGGGGGGGGGGAAATAACAATCCACTTTTTAGATGACATATATAAAAATGGTCATATAGTCTGACCTGTTGTAGTTTAGGCTGGTTGGTGGGGGGCTCATCAACTATGACAACATTTTGTCCGTTTCTGGGCTGCCCCTCATCCCCCCTCTCCCCTCCCCTCCCATACGTCTTTCTTGGCCCACGTTAAAACATGTAGAGAATGAAGTGCGTACCAGTTAGCATGAAGTGTGCATACCTCCCTCCCACCCCCTCCCTGGGATCCTTGTCGCTCCTTTCTCCGCTTCTGGCTAACAGTTTGATTTTTTTTTTTTTCTATTCCCGCCACCACAGACTGTCTGCTCGGACGACGGGAAGCCGTGCATCAGCGCCCTCATCACCTACCTCAACAGCCAGTGCAGCGGGACTGAGATCAGGGCGCTGGTCAAAGCCGTGGGTGCCGGCACGGGCCCTGGACAACCTTTGGGTCGACTGCTCCACCTGTCAGACCACTTCAAGGCCAGCAAGTTGAAGTCTGTTATTTTAGGGGCGTTACCCGCCACCGCGTGATTTTGGGCGGGTTTTTGTTTTTTTTTAGAGCATTTTCGAATAAAAATGCTCTATTGTCCTCGTTTTGTCTGTCTGTCTGTCTGTCATCACCCTAGATCTCAATAACCATAAGTCCAAGACCCATGATGTATATATCATTTTGTAGGTCTTGGCCTACCAAGAAATGACTTTTTTTTCCATTTCGCGATCTGACCTCTCAGGGCCGTAAAAGGGGCCTTATAAAGTGCTGTTTTTTTACTATATAAGCTATATTAATAATGGATCGCCCTATATCTCAGCAACCATAAGTCCTAGACCCATGATGTATATATCATTGTGCAGGTCTTGGCCTGCCAAGTGTACATCAAAAGTCCATTTCGCGATTTGACCACTCAGGGCCAAAATATAAGAGATTGTAATGTACCGTTTTGCTTATATTTTAAATATTAATAATAAAAGCTAATCAAAGGGGCGTAATCATTATTTATTTTTGTAACAGTTATTCAACATGACTTACTTGTCCTTTTAATATCTTTTTCTCAGATATATGCATTACACAATTGAATTTATAAACATTTCCAAAATTTACAAATATTTACTGAAAGATAACAAACGTACTGAAAATGCGCTAACACGTCCTGTGTCCAGAATGGAACAGGCTTAATTGCTTGTTTTAAATGATTCCAGTTTTTATTTGAGTTGGTTGTTGTTTTATTGACTTGTAAATGGCTGCCGTCTGTCTGTCTGTTTCTTGTTCGTTTGTCTGTATGCCGTCTGTCTGTTTCTTGTGCGTTTGTCTGTACGCCATCTGTCTGATTGTTTCTTGTTTGTTTGTCTGTATGCCATCTGTCTGATTGTTTCTTGTTTGTTTGTCTGTATGCCGTCTGTCTGATTGTTTCTTGTGTGTCAGTATGAATGCTGTGTGTCTGATTGTTTATTGTGTGTCAGTATGAATGCTGTGTGTCTGATTGTTTATTGTGTGTCAGTATGAATGCTGTGTGTCTGATTGTTTATTGTGTGTCAGTCTGAATGCTGTGTGTCTGATTGTTTATTGTGTGTCAGTCTGAATGCTGTGTGTCTGATTGTTTATTGTGTGTCAGTCTGAATGCTGTGTGTCTGATTGTTTATTGTGTGTCAGTCTGAATGCTGTGTGTCTGATTGTTTATTGTGTGTCAGTATGAATGCTGTGTGTCTGATTGTTTATTGTGTGTCAGTATGAATGCTGTGTGTCTGATTGTTTATTGTGTGTCAGTATGAATGCTGTGTGTCTGATTGTGTTTCTGTTAACTAGTGTGCCACATTTGATATTTGTGACGTGCAGCACAAAGAAATCGAAAATTTCGTAATAAATCATAATTATAGACAATCAGGGAAAAAAAAATTGGTTTTCTTTGTTTTTCTAATCAGGGAAACCTCATGAAAAGAAATTGTAATATTAAAAAAAAATCGTCATCTGTGTTGATTGATTTATGTGCCTAAATATAGCATCATTTTTTTTTGTATTCATCTAGACTTCAGGTAAAAATGCTTTTCATAAGATCACCCGACAGTCCCTGCCATTGGTGGACTGGCCTCGTTCATTGGCATGTGGGCCATTTGTACAGTAAACACTGGGCCCCCGAGTCCGACTGTTTTCATTGATTTAAAAAAATTACAACATCGAAGGGTGCTTCCCCGCCCCCCCCCCAGTTGCATGGTGGCCACCCCATATTTTCAGACCCAGTCCGCCACTGCCTTTGACCCCCCAGCCCTTCATCAAAAGGAAACATATTGGATCATAGAGGTGAAGACAACATTACGGTGCGCATATTAAATCAAAGAGAAGAATATTACGGTGCGCATTCATGTCATTGACCAGATTAGCAAACCCGGAATTAATTGCGAAAGGAAAACATTCGGGGGTGTGCACCGTAGTAGCGAGGGATGGATTCAGACCCGTTTATCCCAAATATAAACAACAACAAAAAAAAATAGTGTAAGTCATTGGTGTGTTGTGAGATAGAACTTGTCCATGTCTGCCCTGCCACCCCCACTGATCACCAGCAGAGGCGTAGTGGGGGGGCATCATGTCCCGGGCGCTACTCACAAAGGGCGGCCAAATGGTATATTTTACATATAATATTATATGGTTTTGAATGGGAGGGGGTGGGCGCTAAACAGGTATTGTGACCCGGGCGCGAGTTAAGCTCGCTACGGCACTGATCACCAGATTCCTGCATTTATTGAGTTTTGTTTCTTCAGTAGCATTTAAATGCGTGTTTTTATTTTTGTTTCAAAATTGTTGCACTGTTACATTTAAAAATAAAAAGATATTTGTAATAAAGTTTTGTTTGGCAAAACTTCACCATTTGTTCCTTATCTTACTGCACGTGACTGACAGGACGGACGACAGTGATTTCTCTACATTACTTCCACTTGGGCACATGTCCAAACAGGCACACAGACATGAAACATCCACATCATAGTTGCCAGATGTTTTGGAACGAAAACTGCTCAAGTTCACTTTAAAAAAAAATAAAATGTTGAAAGTTCGTATTTTTGTGCCATTTATTTCAGATCAAACGCATTCTACAAAGAACTGTGACCCGGAGGGGGGGGGATTGAGGGGAGGGGAAGGGGGTAGGTAGAGACTACGGAGATATTTTAGGGTTTGTAGGCAAACGTATTTTTGGGGTCAAGATAATTACTACAGTAGACGAGAATATCGGAAGGGGGCGGGGCGGTCGCCATGTTTGCCTGACCATTGAAAACGACTCAGTGTATTGAGTGATTTGAACATAGACTCCGCACACCACGTGATACACACTGCATAAGATTACTTTCAATACACACTGATACTGTGTTAGTGTTACAAAAATTGTTATATTTAATCATGAGCTTCCTAATAATAGACCAGAATAATAAGGTTTCCTTGAGAATTTCCAAAAATCTGCCCAGCTTATAAATGGCTACATGACATTAGTTGGCTGGGCATTATACTGTTCACACAATCACATGGTATGTCTTGGCTAGGTATTGGGTCAACTCTACACTGACCAACACAATCACATGGTATGTCTTGGCTAGGTATTGGGTCAACTCTACACTGACCAACACAATCACATGGTATGTCTTGGCTAGGTATTGGGTCAACTCTACACTTCATCTACACTGACCAACACAATCACATGGTATGTCTTGGCTAGGTATTGGGGTCAATTTTACACTGACCAACACAATCACATGGTATGTCTTGGCTAGGTATTGGGGTCAATTTTACACTGACCAACACAATCACATGGTATGTCTTGGCTAGGTATTGGGGTCAATTTTACACTGACCAACACAATCACATGGTATGTCTTGGCTAGGTCAGGGGTCAACTCTACACTGACCACCACAATCACTTGGTATGTCTCGGCTAGGTCAGGGGTCAACTCTACACTTCATCTACACTGACCACCACAATCACATAGTATGTCTCGGCTAGGTCAGGGGTCAACTCTACACTTCATCTACACTGACCACCACAATCACATAGTATGTCTTGGCTAGGTCAGGGGTCAACTCTACACTTCATCTACACTGTTCGTTACCTATGGTTCAGCTATTCAATATCCAGGGTAATTTTTCTACTATATCTAGAACAGACAAGGGCCACCATACGGCTGTATAGTTTCACTGGAGTCTCACTGGCGCTTCTCCGTTACCATTTTTTTTTATTGAGCCCTTCTGGCGAAATTCAATAACCCGTCGTGTCCGATGTTATTCAAAATGTTTTATCCACTCTTGCGCGTGGGTCATTAAATAATGTCCAAGGTTATCCCCCCTCTATTAAAAGCCACATTTTGTTTTATTTTGATTGGATAAATATCACGTCCTCATTGTGTCCTTAGTCAAAGCCATTTATTTATTTTTATCTTTGGCCATCAAAGGCTTGTCATCGCTCTACCTGGCCACCTAATCAAACACGTTCATTGGTGGATAAATCTCGATTGATCACGAGACTTATTCTAAGTCTGAGGAGGATGTGCCAAGGAACAATTAATGAGGGGAAAACTGGAGAGTGCGTTGGCAGATAGCGCGCTATTCATCATCTTCCCCCCCCCCCAGGGATTTGTTAACCCTAATCGAAAGGGGCGTGTCACGCAGAGGCGTACATAGGGTGGAGGGAGGGGAGGGGGTCAAAATTCGAAATTCCCCCCCAGGGCCCCAGCTTGATGGGTGCCCCCAAAAATATGTTTGTACATTAAATATTAACTGTATTATCTCATGTCGAATGTCAAATTGCAGGGGGGGTCCCTAAAGAGACCAAGCCCCCCCCCAATGGCTCCCAAATCCCTAGGTTTGGCAGTGGTGTCACGAATAAGATCTGTACAGGGAATCCTGACGCCATATCCTCCCCCCCCCCCACCCTTTAAAAAAAAAACCAACTAAATTCATTTTTGGTAAAACAGTGGTTCCCAAAAGTTTACTCTTCACTACCAACGGTGGGAATACTGTTTTGTTGTCGTGACCAACCTGAAAAAAAAAGTTTTTTTTTTGTTTTCCGCGATGAAACCCGCGAATTAAAAAAACAACCAAACTACGAACAAAGAAAGAGAATAAACGCGTCATTAATTTCATATATATATACAGGGGCGGATCTAGACAACTTTGACGGGGCGGATCTAGACAACTTTGACGGGGCGGGGGGGCAAAACTTTGACCCCCCCCCTGGGGGGGGTGCCAAAACTGTTCTCATTGTTGAAAATCGGTCTTAGAACAAAAAATATTTCGATAATTTAATGATGTCTTACCTAAACTTGCGGTAACGGGGGGGCACGTCCCACCCCGGACCCCCCCACCCCTTCCAATCCGCCCCTGTATATAAATATATATGAGCCGGGCACGAAGAGGCCTCACACGTTTACCAGCATACCGAGCAAAAACAAATTACAATGTGTATAATGCATTGTCTGCTTCAGTACATTACGTAATACGAGAGTAACACAATTAATTAACTGTGCAACAAATTATTCAAGAAATAACACAACAGTGTAACATTTTAACATGTTATTCAAGAATAAACACATATAACAGTGCAACATTCTAAAAAATTATTCAAGAAACGTATAACAGTGCAACATTCTAAAAAAATTATTCAAGAAACGTATAACAGTGCAACATTCTAACAAGTTATTCAAGCCATCAGAAAAATCCTTGAATGATAAGAGATAAAAGCGCGGTCACTGGTAGAAAGTCTCATACGCCTAGACAAGTGTTTACTTCATTTTCTGTTTCATGTCGCGTAGGTCATTCAGTGTAAAATCCATTGACGTATTGTCGGGGTAAACCGATGAATTGGACAGGCAACAAGGGCAGCAAATCTGTCTGAACACTTTCCTAAACTCTTTGTTGTGCAAGGGGTAAACAAGAAAGTTGACACCGGAATTGAGCAGCCCGAGCAACAGCGCCAAATCGAACACAATGGCGGGCAGGTGTTTATTTAAGTAATCACCGGAGAAAGCGTACAACAAGAAGCGCGGTGTCCAGGCAACGAAAAACACGCCGAAGACGGTCATCATCATTTTCACCCCCTTCCAGTTTTTCTCGTTGAGCTTCGCCGTTTTCCTCTGGCCCGCGTACTGCTCCGGGGTCACGTGGGAAACGGTCAGTTTTGCGATGGCCTTCCGCTGTTTCTTGGCCACCATCGTTATCTTGATGTAGATGGCGAATATGACGACGCAGGGGACGAAGTAGAACCACGGCGCGGCGTACTTGTAATACACTTCCGGCAACACCTCCGTCACGACGCACTGCGGCGGGAAAGTCTGCGGTGCGAAAATGAGCCACTGGGAATTCCCGAAGGTGAGACCGGCAACCCAGGAAAGAAATATCAAAACTGCGATGAGTCTGCCGGTGACCGCCCGCTGGTAAAAGAAAGGCTGGTCGATGAAGACGAGGCGGTCGAGCGCCACCAGCGTCATGTTCAGGATGCTGACCAGTATGGCCGACGACGCCGTGGAGATAAGGAGGATGCATATGTGCAGGCTCCGGTCGAGCAGCTCCCGTATCCCGGGGGTCAGCCAGAGGCCGTACGGGATCAGCGCCACCCCGATGTTCAGGTCGGCCGCGGCCAGGGAGGCCACGAACGAGTTGGACTTGGTCTGCAGGGACGGGACCCGCTTGATGGCCACCAGAGTCATCGTGTTGCCGCCTATGATCAGGGAGGCCATGAGGAACACCACGGGGATCAGGCTTACGTCGCCCCTGTATACGGGCATCGTCTCCTCCCCCGTGACGTTTGGAGTGGAGCCGAGCTCGGACACAACAGTGGTCGCGTCGTCCATGACAAATCACTGGCCTACATTTCGCCCCCCCCCCTTTCAACACTTTAAACACACGAAAATTGACGTCATTGGCAATCCTTAATAAATGTTTTTGTTTTGTAAATAAACTTTTAATATAAACAGAAACTCACAGTTGGCAAGGCACACAAAAAAATCTATTGCAAAATCTTTACTGCGTCTTTTTATCAAATCAATAATATTTTTTTTTTGCTCTTAATATTTCCGTCAATTTAAGTAAATATTATCAATAGTAAATTATGAATTAAAACGAAAGAATAAACATGTTTTTTTTTTTCTTTAACATTCTTGCGGCATATGAAGACCACGTTGATCGCGAGCTGTATAAAAATCTGCCAACTGTATTTTTTCCCCCTCTGTTCATTGGACGATATTTCTGATTCTATTTATATACGTTAACCTGTTTTTTTTTCTTCTTATAATGAGGGTACACCACGTGACAAATATCAACCAATACCTTAGCTAGCCGTAATGCCAGAAACAAATTGTGATGCAATTCACGACGGGGCAAAGAGGCAAGTGAAGTGGAGGGGTGGGGGGAGAGAGGGAGGGGGCGGGGGTTGAAGAAGCGGCTTTTATAGAATTAGGTCCAATTCTAAATATCCCCCCCTCCCCAGACAAACGGTTAATGATGTTAAAGCTCTGCACGATACAATGTTGACATCCGACAATTGATTCATTATATATTGTTTGTAGCAATTCTTATTTCATCGTTAAATTAATTTCTTATTGTAAATCAACAAGCCAAAGATTATAGATAGATAGATAGATAGATAGATAGATAGATAGATAGATAGATAGATAGATAGATAGATAGATAGATAGATAGATAGATACATACATACATACATACATACATACATACATACATACATACATACATACATACACATAGATATAGATAGATTAAATATATATATATATATAGAGAGAGAGAGAGAGAGAGAGATATAGATATATAGATAGATAGATAGATAGATGGATGGATAGATAGATAGATAGATAGATAGATAGATAGATAGATAGATAGATAGATAGATAGATAGATAGATAGATAGATAGATAGATAGATAGATAGATAGATAGATAGATAGATAGATAGATAGATAGATAGATAGATAGATAGATAGATAGATAGATAGATAGATAGATAGATATTCACTAGGTTGTACACAATGGAAGCCAGATTTTTTTTTTTACTTTAAAGAAGTCACTATAGTCCAGGTTACTGTACCCCACTGTAACCCTAAAGACATTGGTCACTGACATGTGTTCAATATCTCTCCCTCCCCCCGTATTACACACTCTCCTAACATTCAGTATTTTAATTAAACTAACTATATTCCTACTAATTTTGCCACATAAACATTTTGGAAGCCACCTTGGCACACAAGGTCGAAAAATTGACGAAGAGTTGAGAAAATTATACTTGAAATATGCTGGCAAAACATTGACAGAAATATGAAAGTCTTTCGGCTGCCCTGATTGACAGTGCACAAGTTGTAACTAATGTGTGTTATTGTAACGTTTGTGACACATTCCACCCTATGGCAGAACTAACACTCAATATATTGAATTTTCGGAAGCTTTTAATAAATTTGACCTCTTTTTTTTAAAAAAAAAAATAGTCAATTATAAACAGGAAACGTATTTTTATTTCCAGATTTGAACCAAGTTTATCTTTGTAAACAATAATTTGCGGAAGATCAATGGAACCTAGGTTGTTGTTGTTGTATTAATCTAAATATTTCCCCTTAACAGAGCCTTTTAAACGTGTAATATGTGGGCCCAGAGCAAAATCAGTGTGTTTGCCCTTTCAAACCCCCCCCCCCAAGACAACATTTCACAGATGTTTTTGGGGTTCCCACTTAGACAACATTTCATATTAATGTTACGTAGATGTTCAATAAGGATGGGTCTCTTTGGTCGATGCGCCCACAAAGTAGGAATATTCTGATTTTGC
>JAGDYQ010000088.1:2278884-2284434 GCA_021962125.1 Bulinus truncatus
GATCTTCCCATCTGTCTATCTATCCGGCTGACTGAACCCCACCCCCCAATCCGCCCCCAACCCAGTCTGCTCTTTCATTTAATGCGTCTGTCCACCAATAACCATTGTCCTGTTATGGTACACCAACGTGGCAACACAACATTATCACTGTTTTATCTCTGCACTTTAATTACAAGCAAAAAGAAATCTGGCAGTCAAGGACGTTTATAATTAGACATTCCTTTTGCAGTCATTTCTTCCTAAATTATCACCAGACAGACATTGATTATTGCTCATTGTTAGGACTAGCAAACACCTCCACAGTTGGTAGTTTCGCATTTATAATCCGACAGTAAACATCACCTTTAACCTTTCCACCCGAGGTCAGCGAAAACAAATCTGTCAACCGACAGCACACACTTATAATATTTCTATGATATCGATTTACTGTGTATTATTAATTTGGAAATATTTTTTTTTTTTTTTTACGTTTGACGAAGTTTGTGTCAAATTTTGTTATGTTCGTATTGAGTTTGAGTAAGTTGGTTTTAAATTTGTTCAAGTTTGTGTTCAGTTTGAATATTGTTTTAAAGGTGTTCTTGTTTGCGTCTGACTGTGTTTGTATTATTGTTTTGAAATAAGTATGAAGTGTGATTATGTTTTTATTCAGTTTCAGAATTTCCGCAGTTCCGTATGAATCTTTTTTTTTTATATGTATAAGTGTTGCTCGTGTGCTGGTGTGTGTCTGTGTGTATGTGTGTCTGTCTGTATCTGTGTGTTTGTGTGTGTAACATCAGAGAAAAGTTTGTCGATTTTATTTTCGCTTAGTAGGTCTACATGTATATTTAACTATCTGTCTCCAGTATCGTAACTGGTTTTTGTGACGGGTTCTAAAACAGCCCCGTAGCATGAGAATTCTACAGCAGGGGGGGGGGCAGGCATTTTACAGCAAGGGGCCAGGCATTCTACAGCAGGGGGCCAGGCAATAGCAGGGGGTGGGGCCAGGTAATACATTTTACTAAGTAGAACAAATATGCAGAGGGGGGCCAGACAAAACGCAGTGCCCCTGCCCCCCCGCACGCTAAGGGCCTGCTCTAAAAATGCCGCCCCCCCCTTCCAGTGCTAAAGATATGAAAGTGCTGCCCCTGACTAGTGGGAAATTAAGTGTCGCGCAAAGCGGACTTCAGACCCCCATCCATAGCTACGCAGCCTGCAGGGGCCCTTGAAGCCAAATGACCCCCGCCCCCATCGCCTTCCCCCCTTCTCCACGCCCATACAACATCCTGACGAACACGATATTCTATAATGCATGGTAAGCCCTGACCATGCATTCTACCCATGTATGCTAATAAATTATTGGTAAAGGCAATACATATAGCATTATAATATAATGCGTGATCGTTTTTACACGCAGGGATCACATCCAGCATCTTAACGAAACTAAGCCCCGGCAATAAACCCACTTTAAATAGTGAAATATGACAGACCTAAAGTCGAGGGCTAAGATTGTGCTCACGTTCAAGTGTTGGGTGAGTGTAAACATTGAAGCGGACGCTGAAACGGCACGCACCTATAATTCCTACCAATACGTCAAGACCAGATTTTTCTAAATACTGATGTTCAATTCCGAAATCCAGAATTCAACATCTGACTTTTTTTTAAATCATCCTACCAAGGCATCGGTATTGCTCGCATGACAACACTGTAAAGGTCAAAGGTCTCTTACATTGTTTACTTTGCCATACTGCTGTATTGTTGTTGTTGTTGTTGTTTTAATTTATGTTTTATTATAGCTTGCAAATTAAAATTATGAAATAACATTGATTAAAACAAATATTGTGAAATTAAAAAAAAAGAATTTAAATGAAGAAACCTTTAATGGAATGCTTCATATGTTTTGTATAAATAAAAATATAGGCCTACCAAGAAAAAATATCTTCAATTAACTCAACAACATCATATATCGCAAAACTGGGCGTCCAGCATATATTAACATAAGATGGCCACACAAACGCATCGCTATATTATTTTTACCCCAATAGTTTGAATTTGGCGTTAGCTTTGTGTGACTTATGATCCAGGACACAAATCACCAGAACAATACAAAGACAACCAAATCGGCAACATCTGTGGACAAGAGCTCGATAAAGGAAGTTCTAACTGGCCAGGAGTTTATTGGTAGATAAATCAAACTCACAAAATATAGCTTGCTCTATGTGGCTTTTTTTTTCATTGCAACATTATTAAAACTATACACCAGTTTACTTTTTTGTTATTTATTTATTATTTGTTTCTTCTCGATAAAACTCGGTGTGAATTCTTCACCAAATAGTTTAATACATCATGCAATCGCTGTGCTTCATATTCCATATTCGTGAAAATGATGCACTGAACCATATAAACTATGACAATGCACATTTCGAGAACGGATCCATTGTGAAAAATGTAACAAACTTTATCCATGGAAAGTTTATGATGCCGGTAAATTTCGAATCCAGATGTTGAGCTTGTAGAATACATGGTTATTACAAGTTGTTTATTGTTCTTTTTAAAAGTAGCAGTTAACTTTGAACCTGCACACCAGGAATTCAAAGTCTAACTTATAGGACAGTATGCATTTACAAAGAAAACGACTTAAGAGATTTGGTGAGACGATTTCCATGATTTTTGCTTTGATTGTGATTTTTTACTGGATTAATTTGAGAATGCTCGGCCAGGCTTCGCTTAGGATTCAATTTATTCCCACAACTGATCTTCCGGATGATACTGCCAGGTACGTTGTTGGTGCCCGCCCCCTTACTGTGGAGGACTGGGAGTGCCGTACCGAAATGTATTACAGGCTGGTGCTGCCCATGGCTGGTAGTAAAGTTAGTGTCACTCAGTGCCGAACCTAGGGATTTGGTAACCCCGGAGGGCTTGGCCTCTTTGGGGGCCCCTGCATTTTGACATTCGACACCATGACATGAGATAATGTACTTAATAGTTAATGTAAAAAAAATGTGGGGGGTCTTCTCAAGGTGGGACCCCGGGGGGGGACTTTCAAATTTGGACCCCCCCTCCCTAGGTACGCCTCTGGTGTCACTCAGGGGGGGGACTGCTTATAGTTACGCCACTGACATTTACTCCCTCTCTACACTAGTCTCTCCCTCAGACGGGGTAACACTGTGTGTGTGTAAGGCGCATTTTCAGAGTATGTACGGGGCGCTACAAGCACCATAAACGCCTCTGCTTGAGAATCATCCCCCTTCCTGAACAAAACAAAAATAGCACCTTATACTTTTATTTACACAAACAGGTAATGTCCCTTCCCCCGTAACTGATGAAATGTTTATATATTTTGTTTTTCCTGAACACCAGTGACGGATGGAGTGCCACCGGAAATCAATCCCTGCTGAGACTCCCCGGTCGCAGCCACCGACTCCTGAACATCCACCAGCTCCGGGGACTCAACAGCTACAGCATGATTCTGAATCTCATGTTCGACAACTTCACCTACTGTAAGAGTTCTGCTCCTTTCGTGGTAAATAAACAGCCACCATTTCTTTAATTAAGATCTCTTATAAAATGTATTTGTTGTTATCGGGGCCATGATGGCGTTGAAGTCCATCATGGCACTTGGCTGTATGCTGATGTGGTAGATAGGCTGGTGTGGTGCATAGACTTATGTGGCTGTATGACGATGTGGTAGATAAGCTGGTGTGGTGCATAGACTTATGTGGCTGTATGCTGATGTGGTATGAATGCTGGTGTGGTATATACTTATGTGGCTGTATGCTGATGTGGTAGATAGGCTGGTGTGGTGTATAGACTTATGTGACTGTATGCTGATGTGATATGAAGGCTGGTGTGGTGTATAGACTTATGTGGCTGTATGCTGATGTGGTATGAAGGCTGTTATGGCGTGCCGGCTGTTGTGCCGTGCCGACTGGTGTGGTTCATAGGTCGAGGTGGTGTATTACGTGTGCACGAGTGTAAAAAATCAAATCTGATGAACGCCTTTGCGTTCCATCATTCTCAATTCGAAAGCCACTCACCGCCATATCACTTTGTCTTTTTTTTACAAAAAAAAAAAATCAATTCGTATTTCACATGCACTGTACTTTATGAAGCGCTAGTCCATTCCATATATTTATCGTTCATTTTTTTAAAATATTGGACTGGATTCTTCTTTTTATTCATTTTTTTTTAAAGCTTTCTAGACTGAAGAATTAAAATGTTTGCTCATTAATGTAAAAGGAATTTTTTTTTGTTTCGAATTCCGTTCACATTTGGAGTTAAGCCCTCAAGAAATTTGTGTTTCTTCTCTATTTTTTTTTAATCAGAAATACAAATCACAAATTAAAATAAATAACAATGATACACAAACTGAAGCAAATGCACAAAACAAACTTTTAAAAAGTCAATTAATCTATTTCAGTGCACGTGCCACATGTAACAATCCATCCTGCTTTACGTTAGAAAATGACAGTGTTATACAAATAGAAGCTCTTCAATGCCTAGATTTTTAAAAAATCTCAGAAAATATTGAAAGGTTAAAAAAAAAAAACGAAAAGCCAAAGTGGCACAATTGTATGAAGTTTCTACTTAAAATCTTTCATGCATTTTTATAACGTTAACAAATATATAGCTGTCTATTTTCTAGAATGCAAACTATCTTCATTTTTATAAACTACTAAGTAGTTTTAACATACTTTAATAAAATGTTGATGACAGCTTGATATTTGTTTATTTGAATGAAATGTTGATATTTGTTTATTTGAATGAAATGTTGATGCCAGCTTGATATTTGTTTTTTTTAATGAAATGTTGATGCCAGCTTGATATTTGTTTATTTGAATGAAATGTTGATGCCAGCTTGATATTTGTTTATTTGAATGAAATGTTGATGCCAGCTTGATATGTGTTTATTTGAATGAAATGTTGATGCCAGCTTGATATTTGTTTATTTGAATGAAATGTTGATGCCAGCTTGATATTTGTTTATTTTTGCTTCTGTCCACAACAGAGTGTTGATGTCAAGTTTATCCCTGACAGCCGGAACCCATGTTGGTGGGACGCAGGCGTTCTGAGGTGCGTTCCGTATTTTTACATCGCCGGGTTCAGCAAGAGCGGCACCACTGACCTGTACGCTCGTCTGCTGCAGCATCAGTTGTTGGCGGGAACGATGAAAGAGAAGCATTGGTTTGACTTCAACAGATTTATTGACGGCCTTGGTAGGTTGTCTTGCAGGGTTTGTGTGCTGTAGGTACATATGACGTGATAGTGTGCTGTAGATACACATGACGTGATTGTGTGCTGTAGATACACATGACGTGATTGTGTGCTGTATGTACATATGACGTGATTGTGTGCTGTAGATACATATGACGTGATTGTGTGCTGTAGGTACATATGACGTGATTGTGTGCTGTAGGTACATATGACGTGATTGTGTGCTGTAGATACACATGACGTGATTGTGTGCTGTAGGTACATATGACGTGATTGTGTGCTGTAGGTACATATGACGTGATAGTGTGCTGTAGATACACATGACGTGATTGTGTGCTGTAGATACATATGACGTGATTG
>JAGDYQ010000088.1:2284934-2490873 GCA_021962125.1 Bulinus truncatus
AACTCAGTCACAGATATCTATCAATCTATATATATATATATATTATTTATATACGGTTTTTATTATTCCTTTGGCATTAAATTAATAAATAAATGTGATACTGAAATTAATCATGTGTGTAATTCTGTTACACGCCGAGGTTGCAGGAAATGACGTCGCAGTACACCGAAGCACAAAATTATGCTAGCCAGAGAGACTTGTGTGGCTTATTGATACCTTCAACACAGGGATTGATACCTATTTATGACCCAATCGGAGCTCGCACCTTTCTTCGCCGGTGCGTTGTTTTCGACTCCATTTAGTTCTTAATCGTGCTATCAGCATCTGTGTGTGTATTTGTGTGCATTGTCGTGCAGGATTTTTACTTCGCTCTCGGCCTTCTGAATCATGGGGAGCTTCAGCTTGGAAAACCCACCATTCAGGGAGTTACCGGAATGCCTCAACGAAGGAGCGTTGCTCAGTCTTATTAATCAAACGGGCTATAGGTTAATACAAGAAATTTGGACAGAGGAAATTCGGAGGGCCTCCTCCGGACTGGACGGGGGCCCCCTCCACCCAGGGGATGTGAAATATTCGTTGGGGAAAATTCCGAGGGACATTTATGAGGATGTTCTGGTTCCCGTGTTCCTAAATGGGGGAAATTATACGAATTCCGTTTGATGATGGACTTCAGCGGCAGCAACAGGGGTTCGCCTTCTGCACTTCCACCAACAAAGCCGACGCCAAGCGGGCGGTGAAACAGTTGAATTCAATTGCTAGATATTCAAAGGGAGGCATCTCAGAGTCTGTCTCAGCGTCGACAACTGTCGACTTTTTCGTGGGCGGCATCCCGAAAACGAAGGTCTGAGAAGAGGACATTCTCGACTTGAGATGTCCAAGATCACAGAGGGCGTCGTCGATGTTATCGTTTACCCCAGCGCGATGGATAAATCCAAGAACCGAGGCTTCGCTTTCGTCGAGTACGAAAAGTCACCGGGCCGCGGCCATGGCGAGAAGAAGTTGATCCCGGGCAGGGTCCAGCTGTGGGAGGCACGCGGGATAGCCGCCGACTGGGCGGAGCCTGAGCCAGAACCGATGAAGATGTCATGTCCACGGTAAGTTGATTTTTATTATTTTTAACTATTACGTTATGGCCAGTGCCGCCGAGAGGGGGAGGCAGGGGGAGGGCAAAATGCCCAGGGGCCCGAATATGAGTTTTAGGGGCCCGGACTGAGCTGGCCAATCAAATTTTGAAAATATTATTATCAGCACGGGGGCGGGGAGCGTGACTGCTCTGCCCAGGGGCCTGAAATTTCTTGTCGGTGGGGCCTGGAGCTATGGCCTCCATCCTTGAGCTATATGTGGGCTATAATGTTCAAATCTATCGTGGTTTTTTGGGGGTGGAGGGTAGTGCAAAAGGGGGGGGGGAATTATAAATTATCACAACTTAAGGGAAATAATGACACATTTTTATTGAGAGGCACCATAATTAATATAATAAGCTTAATATGCTTATAAATGTTTCTAAAGACGATTTCTTCTGTCTATATAATCAAGCCCATCACTTTAGTTAATTAATTGCATGCTAAGTGCCCCCCCCCTTTTACACATGATTGACATACTTGGAACCTACGAGATCTCTACCTCCTCCCCAGAGACTCTAAATGTCATGATTTTGTTTTCTTGTTCAATGTCAGTACTTGAAGTCAAATAATGTTGATAATGTTGTGATAGAACATGTGATTCTGACGAATAATGTTGCACAGAACATGTGGTTGACAAATAATGTACATAACATGTGGTTCTGATAAATAATGTTGTATAGAGCATGTGGTTCTGACAAATAATGTTGTATAGAGCATGTGGTTCTGACAAAAATAATGTTGTATAGAGCATGTGGTTCCGACAAATAATGTTGTATAGAAACATGCGGCCCTGGCAAATAATGTTGCATAGAAAGTTATGCGGCCCCTGGCAAACAATGCTGTATATAACATGTTGTTCTGACAATGATCACAGGGCCATCTTAATGTACAGGGGGTGTCCAAATGCGCCCCTTACATCAGGCTCTTCGATGAGGGGGGGCAGCTATGATCCATTTTTTGTTTCCTTTTCTGTATATAAAAATACTTTTCGTCGCTAAATTTTTATAACCTGACCGTTGTGCGACTTTTAAAGTAATTAGTACAATTTATTACTCTATAAAAAACCGGATGGCGCTCTAATTGACGACATGCGCTCCCACCCTCATTCTACTCGGCCCTGTTACATTACTAACAGACAAGGTTTAAAAAAATCACACACTTCAAGTCGAACGCGTGTGGTTAAAATTGTAGGACAGAGCTTGATAAGAATACAAATGTCTTCGGTACATTGTTCTTAAACTTGACCAAAGTATTATAATTTTATTTTTGGTTCAAATCTTTAACGCATTGAAATTTAGCAGAATAGTACAGAATAACAATAAGTGTTAAGTTTTATATCTCTTTTTCAATCATTCATTTAATTTAGTACATTTTTAAATCTACTTGTGGTGTTTTAGTAGTTTTAAGCTTTATGTCGTAACACAATTAAACCAACAGGCATTTGACCAAACATTTAAGTTGACAAAAGCCACTCCGGCATTCGATAAAAAGCCATCGCTCGTCCTATAGAGAGGGGGGTCCACACCTGATATACTTGTTTACGTTTGTTCATCTGGTTGTACCTCCCAGTCTCAGTGTGGTGGGTACTTGTGAGTGAGGGCGGGGGGGAGGGGCCATATCACTCGAGCCACTGTTATCAAAGATTACAAACACATTTATGATTTCAGCTGGCGTCGAAATGAAAGGTTCACGAAAACCTGGTGTTGACAACTGGACCCGTGAAGTCTTTTTTTTTTTCTAATTACATCATCACCGGTTCCGACTGTTTGAAATAATTTTAACAGACGACTGACTGATTAAACAAACATACCAGACCGCAAGCACCTGTGGTAGTCTGTAGTGGATTACATCAGTCATTTATGTTAAATTGAGGAACACATTCAGATATTTTTGTTGCTTTAATACTAGTTTGATTATTAAAATTAATGCATTCTTTAAAAGTTTATTCTCATACATGAATTACAATTAATTACGCCTACATGTTCTTAAAGTGATATTAATAAAAAAATAAAACATGTTCAACTTTAATGATGGAACTTATAATTAATTAATCACAGTACTTCAAATCTAATACATTTAGACCCTTGCGGGGGTCGAGACATTTTTAGAACCGTGGTCTTCCTAAATTTGACAGAAGGGTCACATTAATATAAACAAGTTGATGTGAACGAGCAATTTTTAGGGGCGGCGGGGGGAGGGGCGTACAGGGTCAAAACACCCATGCAGGGCGTTTCCTGGCCAGTGAGTGCAATGTATACACTGTACAAACCTGTACATCTTATTGAGTACGTACACTTAGCAGATGCCGTTTTTTTTTTTATGGATTGGCAAACTAGATGACCACATAGCTTCTACCTCCCCCCTAACCCTCTCCCCCCCCCGAAATACTTCAGGACGGGTCTCGTTAAAGTATTGAATAAATATTTTAAGAGGGGCCCCAAAAAATCAAATTAACTTTTTAATTAAACAAATGAAATTTAAGTTTAAAACAATTGATTACTACCAATCAAAATTACTTAATTATTAAATTTAACTTATCACTGTTGTTGAATTCTGTCGTGTTATTGTCTGGTTCGAACTATCACTCTCTCTCATTCCTTCAATTGGTTTGCAGTTAAATTAAATCTCTTGATTGCTCACTTCAATTGATTATTGTTCAATCAAATTACTGTTCAATTTAATCAAACTAGTAGTTTGTATGCAATGATTATCGTTTACCGTCTACTTCAATGGACTATTTTTATTGTTTATTTCAAGCGAGTACTTTTTTTTTACTTCTATCGATTACTTTTATTGTTTACTTCTATCGATTACTTTTTTGATTCATGAGTTGGGGAATTTCCAACTTTCTAGTGCTACGGTTGGTGTAGATGTTAAAACTTAAACCCCGCCCCCTTTTTACGGCGTTACATTTTAAATTAAGTTTCCGTGCTCTGTCTCAAGCATCCGGCCACCTGCACCGTATCCACACCGTCAGCTACCCAACATCGATGCTTTCATTCATTTTGGTTGATCAGTGCGTTCTTAAAAAAAAAAAATGTTTTAGATTAGTCATGTGGTTTACCGCGTAATTATTGATAGTGGGGGGGGGGGGGGGTCGTCAAATTAAATTAAAAAAAAAGAATCAAATTCTAATCATTAATTAATTATTCTAGAATATTAGCACAACAAATTACTTTTTTTTTCCAGTCCAATAATCTCATCTATGTCTACAATATTAAAAATATGCATGATGATATTTCTCTGACATATTGTCAATTTATGTGTGTACTATACAGCGCCGCCGAGAGGGGAACGGGAGGGGGGGCAAAAGCCCAGGGGCCCGGCGAGTTTTTTCGGGGCCCGGACATGAGCTGGCCAATCAACTTTCGAAAATATTATCAGCACGGGGGGGGGGCGTGACCGCCCTGCACAGGGGCCCGAAATTTGTCGGTGGGCCTGGTTGCATGTCTATGTGGTATATACTATGTCTAAATGTGTACTAACTATATATACTATAACGGTTTGTAACACTTATGTGTTGGAGCTGGAGGCCATAATTTCTCGAGTACGCAAACGTTTGTGGTTCCAACAATTGTTTTGTTGTTTATAGATAGGCCGCTCCCATACATATGGGGGCCCTCTTAGGGTGCAATAATCAGCTATAAAGCGGTAGCAGCAGTTGGCGACAGGGCCGCATTATCCTATTGGCACAGTAGGCACTGTGCCTAGGGCCTACGGACATAAAGTGAAAACAAGTGCATTCTTGAAAAAATATTTAAAAAAATGAAATCGGGGAGGAGGGCCTACGACTTTGAAAGTGCCTAGGGCCTACGATGACCTTAAAACGGCCCTGGTTGGCGGAGACCGTAGGGTGCCTACACTAACCAGCGGCATTCCGATGGATGTAACCACCAGCGTAAATATATTTTTTGTTTCACAGATCAAAATATTCCCATGCAGAAGGAATGACAAAACAAAAAAAAAAAGAAGCCATTCTACATTCTCCGATTAATCTTATAAATCAACATCAAAATGTAAATAAATAAATAAATATTGCAGCGCCGGCCCTAGGCCGATAGTTCCCAAATTTGGGCCCCGAGCCCAATTCAGCTAATTACACGTAATATGAATAGTTGCTATTATCAAAAAATAAATAAATTAGAAGAGGATCCTCGCAAGCATCCGTTAAATTTGGGTCCCGCAATTGTGATGCCCGTCCCCCGGGCATCCAGCAATTAACTAAAAAAAAATCTTTGCTAATGTCGGATTACTCATTCGCTTACCAAAATTTAATTATAAAGTTTAGATCGAAATGCAACAACATATTTTTTTTTTAAATGGCTTCAAATAAACGAATTATTTTTAAAAAGTTCAATCGAAATAAGATGTTGCGTTTAGTTTTCTTCTACTTGCGCAATTGTTTATTTTTGGATTTAATTGTTCGAAGCAGTAGGTTTCTATTGTAGACTATTGTAGACTGGTTGATGTGTTATTTTACAGTGGTGTGAGGGGGAAAAAACCCATGATCATCACCTCTTCCCCGCCTCGTCCATAGCCTTGCCTCAGTTGAGAGATGACGTAACGCCGTCACTAGCGCTATCCATGACGTAACATGGACACGTGTTGTACCAGAAGAATTCACTCACTGTACCCTTCAAAGTGTCTCATGTTCACTACCTACACTCCCTCCCCAACCCCCCTGCCAAATTATTAGATGAATAGTAAAATGAACTAAATATTCATCATCGTTGTTGTCAGATGTTGTATTCAAACATTTCTACTCATTATAAGTTGACAGCCATTAGCTTTATCTTTCTACTTCTTTATCTTTGTATTAGTGACAGTATCACACATGGATTTATTAAGTTGAATTGCTATTTATATCGTTGTTTTTGCTTTGTTGTGTGGCAGTGTGTGAAGGATGGTGAACCCAGGCAACATCTTTGTAAGAAACAGCATACTAGGTGCAGCCGGAAGACTTAAACACAACACATTACATAATATGTGCAGACGAGAGACTTAAAACACAACACATTACATAATATGTGCAGACGAGAGACTTAAACACAACACATAACATAGTATGTGCAGCCGGGAGACTTTAAACACAACACGTTACATACTAGGTGCAGCCGGGATACTTAAACACAACACATTACATAGTATATGCAGCCGGCAAACTTAAACACAACACATTTCATACTAGGTGCAGACGAGAGACTTAAACGCAACACATTACATACTAGGTGCAGCCGAGAGACTTTAAACACAACACATTACATACTAGGTGCAGCCGAGAGACTTTAAACACAACACATTACATACTAGGTGCGGCCGGGAGACTTAAACACAACACATTACATAGTATATGCAGCCTGGAGACTTAAACACCCAACACATTACATAATATGTGCAGACGAGAGACTTAAACGCAACATATTACATAATATGTGCAGACGAGAGACTTAAACGCAACATATTACAAAGCAGACGGGAGACTTAAACGCAACACATTACAAAGCAGACGGGAGACTTAATCACAACACATTAGGTTTAATTATGAAATAATGTTAATTCACCAATTTGAATCATCTGTCAACATAACAAAGTAATTAATATAAAACATACATGTTCTAATGAAATAATCGAATTAAAGTTTCATGGAGCGCCATAAATTGACAATTTAATGACAATTGTTGAATAAAAATATTTATCAGTATGTTAAATGTTTAAAGTCATTTTCAAGTTTTGTGACATCACAACAACAGATCTCAAATTTCCCGCGATATTTTCTCCATCGTTAGGCATTAAATTACACATTGCCTACAAATTACGAAAAATAACAAACTTTAAATTGTAGTCAACTATCATTCTTAAATATCTAGTTTAACAAGACTTCCAACTGCATGGGAATCCCCACTCCCCCCTTTTCATTCTTCCACCCCCCTCCCCCTTTTCATTTTTTCCACCACAGCCCCACTAGACGCTAGAAACTCGCAGCGGTTCTTTTGTTTAGGACGACTTTTAAGGTCTTTGATGTAGATGAAGAAACCCTTGTTGGAGGGGAAAGGGAACGGGACAGTTATATATGATGAAGACGGATGTTCGACTTTTTCTGTGTTTGTCTCTTTGTTTTAATCTAGTAATTACAAAGAAAAAGTTGTAGCAATGAAGTTTTACACATTTTTTGTTTTACAAACTTGACAATGGGTATAAATAAAAAATGATTATCCTTTCCCCTATATTTTTACGTTGTTAAAAAATTTGGATAGAAGTATTGCTGTAAAACATCGGCACACTGCAACTTTCCCCCCTTATTACAGACAGGCAGGGCATACCACATGGTGGCTCCGTGAACGTTTTTTTTTTTTAATCAAATCACATTTGTCTGATCGGCCCTGTTATTTGAGGGACAGTAATAAACTTAATAAATTTTAAGGTATATTTGAAATTAGTTAATCATAATACACGTAGAAATGATTAACCATGTGGCCCATTTTAAAACACAGAGGGCTCTTTTTGTTCTCATTTTTTTAAAACAATATTTAATCTAACACGCACATTCTTAGACTTAGGGTCGTTGGGGGAAAAGCTGGACCCGACACAGTGTGTTCTCGCCAATAATGAAAACAAAGTCAGGTTTTACATAACCAATACAAGATGGTCTGTGTATGTCAATAAGATTTGAGACTTTTTTTTCCTACACTCTAATTTCATTACAAAATTTTCAGCTTGTTTGTAATGTGTAGCTTTTTTCTTTACCGTTAAACACGATTTCAAAAGACCCATCTCGCTGTTACATGTGATATATAATCTGTGCTCGCTATTCTGTTATAAAATTGCGAAATAAAAAATGACACAAGTTTGTGAACGGATTGAAAAAAGCTCTGAAACTGTGTGCGTAAAAAAAGTAAACATTAACATAGTTACTTAAATGTTTTCTCCTTGTGAAAATGTAGGACATATAATTTGTAAGTAGTGAAAAATCAGTTATAATTTTAATTTTGCTAAATAATATAGTTAACATTATAACAAAAGAAACTGAGCAATAATTTATTGAATTAAGATAATACCAATAGCAATATCTTTTAATTATTCATTTTCTTAAAACTAATGGTAGTATTCTTAATGCCGTTAATATTGAATAGAATTATCAACTTTGTGTTTCTTTTCGTTATTATGTTAACCATATTATTATATTAGGAATATTTTATTGTTAATGAACTTTTTTTTATAAGTTTGGCCACAAGTGTCCTGTACGTGTATTTAGCCAAAAGAAACTTCTTACATTCTCTTGTGTAAGTAGAACAGTTAGTTATAAACAGATGGTTATGGTCCACTTTGACAACATTGTTGTGACTATGACTAAACAAGGGGAGCTGTCAATGAAATGCAAAAAAAAATAATTTTATTTAAAAAATTTACTTTTGAGAAATTATTTTTGTCTGCTATATGCTGCTTTTTTTTTTTTAAAAAAAAAAAAACAACGTTTTTACTACCTCCCAGGCCCGTAGCCAGGTCAAAGTAAGCAGGGGGGCACCAATACCCAGCAAGGGGGCAGTTTTTCTCATTTTAGTTACTTTTTCTTTATTTTTTCCTCTTTTTCTTTTTTAAGCGGGGGGGGGGGGCACTCCACACCTTGGCTACGGGGCTGCTACCTCCCCATCAAATCTGATACTACCAGGTTTCTGACTGATACAATATACAACTAAGACATCTAGACCAATGTGGGTCATGGTTCACTGGTGGGTTGGAATGAATTTTAAGGGATCAAGATGAAATTAAAATTAAAAAAAAATGGAGAAAATATGCATAAAAAATTTTGTAACAACAAAAACCACAAAAAATATCTGTTAAATCTAGTACTATTTATTGGCAGTTGATAAATTTAACCATATTTATTGCACTTTATCATAAACTGAATACTACATTGCTTATTGCATTGAAATATTTTTATATCCATCCAAACTGGAAAAACTGATGTAAGATGGGCTCAAGGAACCCCATATTTGAGGACATGTTAAAATGATTACTTGGGGGTTTTAAGTCATGAATACAAGTTGCACGTTATTAAAATTTAAAAAATTCATTCTAGTATAAATGTGACAGTTAAATTACAAGGTATAAAATGTGCAGAATGTTTATTAGCTGGCGGAGCATAGAGCAAAAATATTCATGGCACCGAGGATCAAACCCGGTACTCTCAAGTCGACAGTCTACAATGCTTGGCCACTAGCCACCTGTGCCTTAATCTTTTAAAAAAAAGACCTATATTTTCCGAAATTTTGACACACTATGACTTCTTTTTTTTTTTCAGGTACGCATCTTGTATGTTCGCAATTTAATGCTGTCTACAACTGAAGAGCATTTGCAACAAATATTTGAGAGACTCATTGAGAAAAAGGACTGTATAGAAAGAGTGAAGAAATTAAGGGATTATGCGTTTATTCACTTTAAACTCAGAGAGGATGCAATTAAGGCCTTAGAAGCCTCACAAGGTATATAATAAGATTGTTTTGCACAGATTATTTGACCATTTTTATTTTGTTCAAGGTTTATTTTCACTTATCAGTGGTTCTCATTAGTTTTTTGAAGACCAGGAATACTTCACAGTAAAATTCTTACAATATTGCAGCTATAAATCAGGGTTGGCAGTTTTGTTAAAATGAAGAGCTCAATGTAAACAAGAACATTGTTCATGAAAATAACTCCATTATTGAAGAACTAAACTACCTTGTTCACCTGGAACTGTTTTTGATTGTATTCTAAATTTTTTATTTTGTAGAACACTCGACATAGGTAAGTGGTGTGTGGGGAGTCCCTGATGAGATCTCTTGGTTTTTTTCAAAAGTTAATTTAAATTACATTTTGGGTAAAATTTAGCTCAGGCTTCATTGGAGTGCAGTGATTCTCAAACTTTATGCTTTCTTGACCTGAAGCTGTTAGAAATGAGGACTTCAAAATGTCACTGTAGTAGGCCAGTTTTGAAGTGCAATTTTTACATCACACCTTAACTGGGTCTTCACCAAAAAAAGCTAATTGGTCCCCTTACACAACCGAGACTGTAATGCCCATGGAAACTTTGAAGAAAAGGGTCTTTAAAAAATAGTCTGAGATTTGAACCTCTGATCTGCAAGATTGTAGACAGAAATAAAAAAAAAATGTTTCCGTATTGATATATAGGAGAAGCCAATAAGTTATTTTTAGTAACCCTCATTAAAGTGACAAATATATTATCCCATTAAAAGGTAAAATGTGAATGTGTTGAAAACACACAGTTTGGTCACGTTTGTTCCAGGATTAGAATAAGTAGGCCTAAGTAAGGCCCTTACAGATTTATTAGCTTATAGTCATATTTGGTTTACCGCTGGGGATGCTTCCAAAAACCTGAGTAGAATCTCGTAGTGATATTTTTTTTAACCACATATAATCCTAGTTCATGATTGTTTATAATTTTTAGCTAGGGGCTAGTTTATCAGCTGAATCGAAGATGCTTAAAATAATTAAATGGCATTAGTAAAAGGTAATCTATGAATTTTGAAATGGCATTAGGAAGTAAGTAAAAGAATTCAGCAATATTTAAACTGATTTTTCACATGAATTTTCAGATGGCTTTGAAATTGATGGTGCTATAGTAGAAGTCGTATTGGCCAAACCAGTGGATAAAAATGACTACAATAAAGTTGTCAAGTCAAAGGTTTTTATAATTTTATTTATGTTTGAATTTTTTTTAAGCTGTGCTTATGATGACCAAAGTCTTTCTCATTATGCAGAATATTTTTACTGTCTTGTTTGATTAGACGTAATCAATGAACTTATCAAAATCATCAAATTAACCACCAAGTTGATATTTTTGACCATACATACTATTAGCTAATTTAAACTTGTTTTTTTATTTTGCATTATGAATGTTTCTTAGAAACTCTTCATTTTGTGTTATGCTGCACCGTGTTTGATTTGAGAATATTTTAACAAATTAGTTTCACAATGTATAACCACAGCACATATTTCTGTGATTTTTTTTTTCTATGATATATATTTGTACTTTTCTTGAAATGAAAGATGCTAGCTTTTTTTTTTTTGTTTTTAAAATCATTAGATAGCTGGTATTGAGTCTGAAAACCCTCTAATGTCTTCACTGTATGCGCCAGTGGTAAATCAAGTGGATAGGTGAGTTTCTAAGGACATCTAGTGATAGTGGTGCATCACACTACTTATAGTGGTGCATCACAGTACTTGTAGTGGTGCATAACAGTACTTATAGTGGTGCATCACAGTACTTATAGTGGTGCATCACAGTACTTGTAGTGGTGCATAACAGTACTTCTAGTGGTGCATCACAGTACTTCTACACATGTATTGATAACAACAGGAAAAAAAGATCTCACCAAGAAGTTTTTTTTTTAATTTTAATCAATATGAAAATATAAAGTAAACACCAAAAAACAACATCAACAACAACACCTCTTTCCTTTATACTCTCTACTGACTGTTCTGAGAAAACCAACTCCATTGATATTTATTTAAATTCAAAACATTTCATGAAACTTTTTATATTTTTCTGTGTGTGTACAACTGTCAGTTATAGCTATGAAAAGGTAAATTCCCTTTTTCTGAATATTCCCCGAATCCTCTTAAAAAAAAAAGCTATAGGTCTACTTGCCTAGACACATCATGAGTTAGTCTAGTTTGGCTTCAAATGCTTCATTTATCCTTCCATTTGCCATTTATAACAGATAACTGCAACCTCTAAGACATTAGTAAGCCAGCCTATATTAGAATGGAAAGGAGGGGGTGTGGAGGGTCTTAGCTTATTTAAAAATAAACTATTTTTTTGTTTATTTGTTTACATAAAAAGTTAATGTTTGGCGCACCTATATAGAGTTTAATTGCTGGAGGCACATCATTGAATTTAAGAAAATCTTTTTTTGAATCATTAGAACACTTCAGCCCACTGTTGCTGTCAGAGGAGGTAGAGGTCGTGGAGCAGCTGGTTCCAGGGGAGCAGGAGGCAGTAGGAGCTACTTACCAGCGCTGATGAGAGGGTCATATCGGAGAAACCCTGTTGAGGTAATTGAAGTACATTTTTAAAAAGTTATTTCTTTAGTACAATGTTGCTGTATTTAGAAGTAAAAATTGCCATGATGTGAAGCCTCAGTTCACAAAGAACAATTTTAGTTTCTGGTGATGACTGGTGTCTTATGGGATACCAACACATATGTTTACTTAACAATAGAAATCAATTCACGTTGATTCCAGTGATTTGTTTATGAACAGATTCTAGAAACAGATTTGGATTATGAACAGAGGTTTCACTGAATTTCTTTGTAAACTATGAGAAAACATTTATTTAATTACCAATTGGCTTAATTTTTTTTCTTACTGAGCTCATAATTCTGTTTTTTTAATTCAAAAACCTTTGAGGAAATTTGTAAAACCAATACATCCGTACTGTCGTAGACTGCTTTTTTTATTCTTTAATATGGGTTACTTCATACTATTACATAACCCAGGAAATATTCTATTGTGTATGTAATAAAAAAAATCACATTAAACTTTTAGTAAAAAAAAAGTAAAAATTGATCAAAATCAGGGTCGTCTATTTGACTTGTTACCCGGTGTAGAGTTAACTCCAACTAATCCAGCGACATTAAAACCATTAAATGTACGATCACCAGTTCAGGTAATATTTGAATACCTTACTTCCGCTTAAAAAAAAAACAAACATACACTCCTGTTTTTTTTTTATGTATGCTCAGTATAATTGCTTTGTAATGCATTTTATCTTCTTAACCTCTTGAGCGCTTACGATTCAACTGATTCATCAAAGATGGTCTCCATCAGTATTATTGGTGTTGATGGACACACATATATTTTGTCATTTTAAAAAAAAAAAGCCTAAACCCTGTCCATGAATATAATTCCTAGCATGTTTGGAACAAATAAATGGCTCAGTGACACTATTTTATTTTGTCTTCTTCTAAGAAAAAAAACTCAATCACCTTACGCTTCTTTAATTTTTTTTATTTGGTGCTCGCCCTATGCACGTAGGTGTCATTTTTTTTTAAAACATAAATATCAACTAACTTATCAAATAAGTAATTATGATGTATAATATTTTTTTTTTTCACACCTGAATGGTTAAAGCAAAACTGGTTAAAGAAAATGTTGCTTAAATAAAATGTTGATTATTGACTCGGTACTAATTGCTACTTACTCGCTTGGACAGAGTTCTGTAATGATGCTATTTATAAGCTGCAAAGCTATGTTTATGACAAATCTATTTTTAAAAAAAAAAACAACAATAAAATGAAAAAAATTTCAGTTATAGAACTATGTGGCCTTCAAGGGGTTAAATGTCTATCAGCTTATTATCTCTGCTTTTTTTAGGGTTTAGCTAATGAGCTTTGCTAGTTTTATATATATACTGTACAACCTTACTTAGAAAATTAAAAAAAAAAAAATTTAATGATAAAAAATAATAGTTTTTTTCTTTTGTGCATCAGCTATTTCCTAATAATGAACCTTCCTAATTTCCAAGTAATAAATATATATAACTGACCTATCCCATGTTTTTTTCTCGACCAAATTAACAAGGAATACATGCTGTGATAATCAGAGAGCCTGAATTCAGTGAACAATCTTAAATGAACAACTTCTTCATTGCCTTTTTTTTTTGGTGTCTACTTTATTAGCAAGAGGTCAGCTTAGCCATCCTTTTCATCTTTTGAACATGCTTATGTCTGTAGTTAACATAATCCCCTTGATGTCAACACATACATCTTCCAGCTTACCATTGGTTCTTGCAACTGGGTCAATGACAATCCATCCAATCATTTTGTAGATTTTTCAGGAATTTGACAGTGTGTTTGTACTATCACTCTGCTGCATCAGTATATTTGGACCCCCTGGATGAGTATTATATATGGGACGGCAGAAAGTTTAGTTTTTTTACTACTAGTGTTGTATTCTTTCTGCTGAAAATGAACCAAAAAATTGCTTATTGCATGCTGAATACATTATTTTTTGGTTCCATACATTATTGGTCAGGTTACCCAACTATTTCTTTTTGTAAATGATACTTACCTTGTATTTAAATTTACATATTTGGTTGTCATTATTCTCAGCCTATCCTGTTTTACTTATATATTGGCTTAACGTTCTTAACAAAAATAAACGGAAATTAATGAGCTTTAAATGTACTTTATTATACATGCTTAGCTTAGTTTATGATAAAAAAAATTTTTTGACATTTTAAATTGCGTAAAGCACAGATTATTATCATTTTCATAAGAATATCTTCATTGTGCTAGAAATCTTATCTATAAAAAGTGTTTAGTGACAGCAAATTAACTAAGCATTTAAGATAATTATTTTTAAAAAAGTTGTGGAAATGCTTTATTTTTTTAAATTGTTGGTAAATTGTTGATAGCCTTTATTGACTTCGGAATTTATTTCAATGATTTTTATTGATAGTAAAAGTATCTAGAATTGCTTAATTAACTATACTTTCTGAGCTTTAGTTTAATTAATTAATTAGTTTACCTTTTGAGAAAACTATTCAATTGCTAGTTAACTTATAGACACATTATGTTTAACATGGTGTTTCAATTGGGACATTGTATAAGTTGTTGGTGAAATTGTATTGATAAACATACCCAACATAATATGGCTATTAGTTTTATACAGTAATAAATATTCGTAGGAAAAAAATCTTGTATTTAGAAGTTATAAAAATTATCATTGAAGTTACTTTGATTCTAAATCAAGTGTACTAATTAATAAAGGGAATATTTTGTTCTTTACCCTTTTTAGGTTTTGGAGGAGATGTGTCAGAAAAATCATTGGGGTTTGCCAGTTTATCAGCTACATTCAGCAATTCAGAGAGAGACGACAACAAATACAGATTCTCAGTTTTTCTTGTTTAAGGTATTTTTTTCTTTTTACACTTGTATTCTTTTATTGTTTTTTTTTAATTACTTTTTAACACCTTGTTATAATGTCAAATTTTGTACTTCATTGTTTTGAGTTCTGTTAAAGAGTAATAATGAAATATAAATCATAATTTTTTTTAGCAATAAGGGTTTTATCTGCAAAAGTGATACAATTATTATAATCAGGATTTGTTGTATTTCTTAGATATATGATTGTTTAGAAAACAGTGAAATGTTTAGTCACTTATTAGAACTGACCTTTATTTCATTGTCAGCATACTCTTGGATAATTTTTGATTGGAAATGAAATTTGTTTTAAACTCCACAATGTTTTGTTTTCAAAGGTTACCATTCCTGCTCTTGCATCTCAAACTATTCAGCCCAACAAATTGTGCCGTACAGTGGAAGAAGCCAAAGTTTTTGCTGCTGAATTTGCTCTGTTGCACTTAGGCATTCCCATCGAAAGTAAGGACGTAGTTTGAAGTTTGTTCTACTCTTTTTACAGTTTGGATCCATTATGCATTGTTGAAATTAATATGCCATTCAAATAAGATCATATTACACAATATTGTAGCAATCATTTAGCCACCTAATTGTAAATTCTAATACTCCTATATTAGTTTAGTGTGCTATTTAAAATCCCCTCACTGTTGTAGAAAAAGGTTTCAAGAATCATTGATAGTACGTTACTTCTTAAGGTGTTTTCTCAGTATAGTTTAATACTAATTACATACACAAATGGTATAAAACTTGAGAGGGAGACATTGTTCAACACAGAATACAAATAGAATTTGATAAAAATAAAATAAAAAGGGCAAAGTTCACTAGTCTCTCAAAGCTGTATGATTTCCAAATGTTTACTCTAAATGGTTTTACATTACAGTAAAATTCTGTGTTAGCCTTCTGACCTCTATTCTTATCTTATCAGCACAAAGGGAAAAAAAAATAATATATCAGATCTGTGGAGGGGGAGGAAGGAAAGACAAAAAAAAAATGAGAAAAGAATAAATGTAGAAATCCATATCTAGGCAGTCTTTTGTGCTGGAGTAAAAAAAAAAATGTTCATCGTTGAACTGTGTAGTCAAATATATTCAATTTTTGTTACCAACTTTCGTAAACTTTTTTTTGTTCCACTGTTATCTTATGAACTTTTAATTTAGTATGGTACGGGAGCTTTGCAAATAATCAGTCGAAGTTTCTCACCACCAGGTAGCACACTTTGTCAAGTGCCTCAAAGAATTTTTATTGTTTCTTACTGTGAACCTTGGCTTATCTTTTCGCTGACAGTGAACAATCATCTTTCTTAAACTGCATGAATTCTTGTAGTTTTGTATGCTTTTTCTTAACTTTACACATTTCTTTCTAAGGTGTGTTGTTTTAAAATGTTTTATGTCATTATGCTTTGAGATGTTTCATATGTTACTGTTGTCATGGGTTAAACTGCCTATTTCCTCAATTGGAAAGATCAGTATATAACAGATATTTAATTCTATTTCAGGACTGTCATATATTTCACATTTGTCTTACTGTTCTCAGTATCCACTTTGCAATTCGTAAAATAAAGATTTCATATTGATACTATGTAACATGGTGTTTCCTCCTACACCCATCACATGACACATTACAAAGTAGACTTTACCAAAGTTTATCTATATAAAAATGAGTATGGGTTGTTAGCACCTGCACATAAAACCATATTCATAGATTTAAAAAAAAAATTTCTCCTAGGGGCATACAATCTAATTAATTGTACGTAAATGGTTATAATGATTAGTAGAGGGGGGGGGTGTCACATGGCACCTAGATTTCCCGGGCAGCGTCGGGTATTAAACATGAGTGATCAAAATTTAAGAACAGTTTAATTTCTTGAAATGTACATTTTTTTTTTTAGGTCACGCCTCGTGGTCAATAGGAGAGTCATATCAGTTTTGTTTTTTTAATGTTTAGACATCCCGCTTTTATGTAGAATATTTTTTTCCAAATTCAACCTTTAAAAGTAAAATTTTATCATTAGCAACCAGAAATTTACTTGTAATGTTCATTGAGCTGAACTTTGATAGTATGTCACAGTGGTTTCAAGATTGTCTTTTTTTGTTTTGTTGAAAATAAGTTTTCCCTTAATCATCTTGAAAAAGAATGAGTAATGTTTCAACATTTGGGATAAACAACTACTTATGGTGTGGGCTAAGGGGACGGGTGGTCATGCGGTGTAGAGCGCTCGACTGTCAACCGGAAGGTCCCGGGTTCGAATCTCAGTAAGAACCTTGGGATTTTTTCAGGTCCTGGTGATAGTCCCCAAGTCCACCCAGCTTTAAATGGGTACCTCACTTTAAGTTGGGGGAGTAAAGGCGGCTGGGCGTTGTGCTAACCACACAACCCCTTCATATGCCGAGGTTATAGAAACAGATGAATTCTACACTTCATCTGCCCCGATGGCCCGTTAGGGTTAAGGGAACTTTACTTACTTACTTACTATGGTGTGGGCTAACCTGAACAAAGTTGATGACTGGGATGGTATTGGTAAACTTACACAGGGACAGTACTTAACTTGTGATACATTAGAATCCTGGCATTGCAAATAGCTTGAACTGTATAATTTTCTTATGTAATTTACAAATTCTAAGCTTTAGTTCAGTTCATCTGTAATTATATCTGAAGCACATAGAAATGTCCCCAATTGTATCAGAATCAGTTATACTTTTTTATTGACGCATTACTAGGCTTAACTTCAAAAATTTTGCAATACGAAAATCAATTAATCTCTTAATATCCATTTTGATTCCCCCTTCCGATTCGGAAATATAAACCTAACAGACTTTATGGAACGCTAATATAGAAGTTAGATTACGGGGGGGGGGGGGGTGTCTAGTTAATTTGTGTGAAAATTTCTCTGATTCTGTAGCCGAAAATGTCCAATATTTTGATTCAGATTAACTGTACCATTACTAATTCTTAGTTAATCCAACAGCAGTAGTATTGAAAAACCTAGACACTAAAATCAGTTTTTTTTTAAAAGAACTGTATTCTAATGAAAGAAGAGCTGTTTTTGATTTACCACGTGGGATCACCCAGGCTGCTCCCCTCCACCCAGCCATCACCCAGATTGCTATCCATCAGTAGCATAGGAAGGGTAATGCACAGGGTGCTGAGCCAAAATTCATCTAGACCAGACATGGGCATACTACAGCCAGTGAGCCAAGTACTGCCCATATAAGGGTGTTTGACTGCCAGTGAGCCAAGTACTGCCCATATAAGGGTGTTTGACTACCAGTGAGCCAAGTACTGCCCATATAAGGGTGTTTGACTACCAGTGAGCCAAGTACTGCCCATATAAGGGTGTTTGACTGCCAGTGAGCCAAGTACTGCCCAGATAAGGGTGTTTGATCCTGGCCTGCAGTACTAGATCTGGAGCATAAAATTTAGCAACATTAATTATTTTCTCTATCTTTGGTGAAGAATTTTGTCAATCGTTGACTATGTTAGCAAGTCACTGCAAAGTAAGAACATCTAATAACCCAACAGATATAATGCTTGGAAGTTTATTATAAAATCATGGCAAGGGCTACAGGCAATTTTAAAATGTTGATATTTCAGACCTATTCTTAGAGAAGAGATAAAGACATGAGCTAATTACCATCAAAACAGGCAAAAGATGAAGGAAGAAACTATCTTACATCCTAATTAAACTTGAAAATTGAAGTTAAAATATTTTATTGTTTGAGTTTTTGCTTGCACTCTCACAGATGGGTTGGGTGAGGGGGAGAAAATTTAACTCGCACAGGGCGCCATAATAGCTGGCAATGGCTCTGCCATCCACCAGTCATCAGCTTTCAATCCTCCACTTAGTATTCACCCAGATTTTGATTCACTACCTAGGCCTAACCCAGTTGGAGAAACAATTAACTTCCACATATTTCATTTAGTAACAATAGTATTCTAAAAAAAATAATGGTGTTTCAGTTTACAGATAATTAATTATTTAATATAAAAAAAAAAACCCTTATTATTATGATGGAGGTTTTCAATTATTGATTGACTGATACATGGGAAATATTGAAACCTCTCTAAAGATAATGAGGGACATTGGGGCTGTTTGGTCGAGCCATTGTTATCAAACGGTGGTATTATGCATACTTTAAGATACACATGAAAGTTATGCAGGGGTAATAAGCAACAAAAAATCTTTTGTTTTAAAAACAACCCAGAGTTTGAAGATGGTTGTCAGTTTTCTGCTGCGTGACTAGAGTTTGAAGATGGTTGTCAGTTTTCTGCTGCATGACCAGAGTTTGAAGATGGTTGTCAGTTTTCTGCTGCGTGACTAGAGTTTGAAGATGGTTGTCAGTTTTCTGCTGCGTGACTAGAGTTTGAAGATGGTTGTCAGTTTTCTGCTGCGTGACTAGAGTTTGAAGATGGTTGTCAGTTTTCTGCTGCGTGACTAGAGTTTGAAGATGGTTGTCAGTTTTCTGCTGCGTGACTAGAGTTTGAAGATGGTTGTCAGTTTTCTGCTGCGTGACTCATCACCAGACCACTTGCCCGAGTATGGCGTTAGAATGGTCAACGCATTCCATTATGAAAAGAAGTACATTTATTCGCAAACATGCATGTGAGTGGGGGGGGGGACCTCAGGACTTACTTTTGCACCCTTTAGGGTACAGCAGCGAAAAAAGATTGAGAACTGCTGAGGTAGAGCACTTGACTGCCGACCAACAGTTCAAAACTGTGTTGAATGCTGGGACTTTTTCTCTGGTCTGATCGATTTCCCTAAGTCCACCGAGATTACATTTGTTGGGTAAAGTAAGTGTTGCTGGGTATTGTGTTAGCCACACTATCCCATAGAATAGCAGTGGCTACAGAAATAGATGAAAAAACTACTTCATCTTGACCCCAATGGTTTGTACAGGCTTTATAATGGAAACTTTAACTTTTTTTACTTCAGATGATAGGTTAGTGAAGGATAAGTCAGTGAACAAAGATTTGGTATTAGCATTTACTTATTGTTTTTTTTTTTTTTTAACTTGATGTATTTGTGGAAAAAAATGTAGTTCCAAGTTTTAAAACAGACAAGAATAAAACCAGTTTGAACACAGAAATACATGTCTAAAGTGGGGAAGACATTAATAGGTCAAAGTTCTTTTGTTATCAGGTGATTCAACATCATTTTGTTTTATGTTCTTTTTGTCCCAAGATCTTCATTATAAAAAAATTTTGTAAAGGTCACACCTAACAGTGATGTATATTTGGCGTTAAAAATATAATTTGTTGAATAATTGGTTTTATTAAATTTTTTGTTAGGTAACGAGTTGATCAGAAAATGATGGCTTAATTTTTGTAATCGTCGCCATCCAAATTTAATTGCAGTTCAGTGATTCTTAAATAAGATTTTTAGGCTAAATGTGTTGTATTTACGTACACAACTCTCTCCTTGATTCATGTAATTGTTAAAAGTGACACCTCTCTTGTTGCGACAGATAAAGATGATTTATCATTTGAAAAAAATGCTTAATCTTAATTTGTTTATGGCCTTTCATTTCCATTTGTTTAACAAGAGATGACAGAATAAATTTTTTTTACAGTTTTTAATTATCTCAACTAGTATCAAAAGAACTACAAATCTCAACTAAAAATGTTCAAATTAAATAAAACCTGTTGACTGTGCCCAGTGGTCAGTCTGTTAGCGATAAATTTATATTCCTTCATGGCTATCCCCCGCACTTAAAAAATGTTTGTAATTGATGTTGTCCCTTTCACATGATTCTGTTCCCATCGTCACTTCGACAAATTTTCTTTGATTGAAAGAAATGAATGAAAATAACTTAAGCTCGAGTGTAATCATGTTAAAAAAACAATTTGAGTCAACAAATTACGCAGTTAATAACAAATTTTAAATTCTTACATGTAGGCTGTTATTTGTCTGTGAATAAAAATGTTTCTGTTACCGATATTTGATTTAAACAAAAGATTTGGTGATTTTCTAAATAAAATGTAAAAAAAAAGATTCATCCTTTTATCGTTAAGTTTTAACTTACAAAATATAGTTCACTGGCTACATGTGGCTTTAAGAGCTTCATTTGGCTTACAAAATATAGTTCACTGGCTACATGTGGCTTTAAGAGCTTCATGTGGCTTACAAAATATAGTTCACTGGCTACATGTGGCTTTAAGAGATTCATGTGGCTTACAAAATATAGTTCACTGGCTACATGTGGCTTTAAGAGATTCATGTGGCTTTAAGAGCTTCATGTGCCCTCCCCCTGGGACTATAACTTTCATCATATTTTATTTATTTTTATTTTTAGGTTCTGAAATTCCCATCGTTCCAAGCTCAAGCAGTACTTACCATCGAACTCTCCATGGCAGCATGTCTTTGTCTCAAGGTCCATTAACTGCACCAACTTCTTACATTGTCGGCCTCTATTAATATAAAAACTGCCATTTTATTTCATCTATAAAGAAAGGAAATTGTTTTTTTTTTTCTCTTAGTGTTAAAATCAACATTTAATCTTATCTCCTTTCAAGATGATCATAACATATTGATAACTTATCTGTCTTTTTTTTTTTTTACGAACTTGTGTGCCTTGCATAATAAGATCAAATTTGAGTTTAAACATCTCTATTTTTTGTTAATATTTTTAAAAAAGGCAAGAACCTTTTTTTAAATATATATATTTCTCTTCAAATTTTTTTTTTTCTAACATAGTTGGAGGCACTCATTTATAAAAGGGGTTTTATCCTTTTGGAGTTTTACAAAATATAATTTCCTGTGTAATAACAAACTGTTACTGTTTTACTGACCTTGCTAGTCACATGGTGATGTATTTATTGTTTTTGTCAACATTTTGGTCATTCTGCTCCATTGTTATTATTTTGTGTATACAGTATCTGTGTACTGGAGTTGAACACAGCATTCTGTAACTGATAGGCGAAAGGAACAAAGTACAGGTAACAATTAAATTAAATGGCTCATCAGATTAAAAAAAATGATTTATAATAGTTGTCCAAATGTATTTATTAATAATAGTCCAAAAATATTTTTACAGTAAATAGTGGTGAAAAAAATCATTAAAATTACAAGATTGTGTTATAGATATTTTATAAAATTTATGACGATTAAGAAAATTAATTTGATTGTAAATTTTATTGTTACATCTATTTGACAATGAATTAACGACCATAAAAATGTTTGAATTAAAATAACCTTAATATATTTGTATCAGTTATTTTATTACTATTTTTGGTTTTTACACTACTTTGAAACTTGGTTATAAAAAAATTATCTTTTTGACTTAGAAAGTATTTTATCCTGTGTCAAGGTTTATTGGCTATTATTTTATAGTATTTAATTGTTTGCTGACTGCTTGTTCGTGTAGTTTCAAAATCATTTTTTTATTGGCTTTGTTAAACTACTGTGTCAAATACTCAGTTATTTGCTGTAATGTCGATTCACTGCGATTATTTTATTTATACTGTAGGACGAAAAGAAAAACTTCATTGATTAGCTATTAAAAGAGTGTAATTTTACTGTACAAAACAGAATCATGTTGTTAGTTACCAATTGTTTGAACAAATCAAAATAAAAGAAAAATGCAAAAAATTTATTGAGTGCAATGTCTTTATATTGCTATACCGAAGTTCACATTTTATTTAAAATTTTAAAATCCATATATGATAAAATATGCAGTAGTTTTATTTCATTTCCTAGCAGTGTTTATTAAAAACTGTTCTCAAATTGGATTAAACTTTCAAAAAGAAAAAAATCTTTCACAAATTTCTCTGTTGAAGGGTTTTTTTCCCCTTTTTTTTCTCTAATGCGTGTTTTAATCCTTTTAAAACATTCCACACACAAAAAATGTTGCCTTTGATATATGTAACTCTTTGCTGATAATTTTTTTTGTATTACTTTATTTTATTTTTACCATTAGATCTTGTTTATTAAACTTTTATATGAAATATTTTTACATTTTAAAAGTCTGGAGATTTTTTTTAAATGAACATCTCATTTAGTTTTATCTTGTTTTTCTCTACTATTTGTATTTTAAAATAGATGACATTGCCTTTGTAAAAGAATTTAAAGTTTAAGAAAAAAAAGTCGTCTTTTTAAGTTTCTTTTAAGTAATATACGAGAACCTTTTTTTTTATTTGTCCAAATGTTTATATCTATGCTTAAAAATTGTTCCTGACTTAACTAAATGAGTGTATTTTAAAAAGTATTATTTACATACATTTTTATTCAATGGAGTTTTTGCTTCACAAATGTATATTTTCAAGTGCTGATGTCAAGGTAATGCATTTCTTGAAAACAGTAATGAATCGAATGCTTTTTTTGTTATCTATTTTTTTTTAAATGTGTGCGCATGTGAATATTCTACATATATTCTGTATGTTTTTATATTGATAAATCTGTCTTTGACACGTAGGATTTTTAACGATTGTCCCGATTGATATTAGACTTTAAAAAATTTTTCATATAAAAAATGATGTGCCTTAAAATTTTATTTTAAATCAGCATATTTCTTGTTTGGACTTTAAGAGAGAAACGGCTAAAATTTAATTGCTTAGTTTTTTTTTTTTAGCTCATCGAAATTTAAAATTTTAATTAGCAGATTTTAGTGTTTAATTAGAACATATTGTGTCGCACAAATAACTTTCTTTGGGCTAGATGAATTTTTTTATAATTTTTTTTTTTTCTATTTATGTCATTTTATGAAGGTTTTTACATTTAATCAAACATTAATCAATTCAAATAATACATAGGGGCAAAACGTGAGTAAAACTTGCAGACATTTTCAAAACCGTTCTTTTAAAGATAATTAATACAGAAGCATCCATTAAAATCTAATTCAGTTTGGTGGCAGTGCAAAGCCCACGATGGTCTCTTTTATTAATGTTTAATTTTGCATGTGTAAATTCAGTTGCTTTCTTATTTATTTCTAGTTTTCATTTTAATAACATTCATTGGCTTTATCATATTATCTTTGTCCCTACTATTAAGCAGAATTGCTTTTTAATTTTATCATTTAAATAAAAATAATTCTAAAATGTATTTGTTTTCTGTTCTTCTTTTTTTTTAATCTACTGGTAAAAAAAAAAATGAATATCAAAAAGAATTAAATTAATTTTTACAAAAAAAGCCACAATCATTTTTATTCCAAATTGTAAAAAAAAATTGCATTAATGAATGTGCATCATTTCATGAAGTGATATATTTAAAAAAAACAAACAAACCATTGTCCCCTGCTTTTTTTCAAATTTAACAATTTGTTTTTAATTTCTTAACTGTCATAAATAAATAAATAACAATAAAGTATTTTTCAATGTTTTAATGTTTTCATTAATTTAACAAATGACTAGCTCAGCATTAAAAAATTAAATCCGAAACTTAATTTCAATAAACAAAATGTACATCAATTATGTAAATTGTAAAAAAAAAATTTATGTATATAAATAAAATATTGTATAGGAATACATCTAAAAATAACGAAAAAATCCTAATACCATAATAACATTGAATATCTTCTGAGTAAAATTTTTTTTCAAAGACAACACCGCTCCGAGAAATAAATTCCAGAGTTACATGAAATGTAAAGATATTCTGAAAGCTTCACTAACAGTTTAGATGATTTAAAAGATAAAAATAGTATTATAAAGAAAAGAAAAATGGATAACAGATGTTTAAAGAAATTTGAGATGATTTGGGTCCAAAAATTCCATGATCTTACACTTTATTCCAGTTCAGCTGACAAAACAATTAAGTCTTTAAATAAGACAAGGATGTCTTAACTTTTGTCCGATATGAAGTTATCTGAGTATGTAGTTTTCTGATTTATATTTTAATTCTCTCCCATCTTTGCAATAAAAAAAAAATCTTGTAAAACTACATCAATAAATAATCATTGTCCTTTGACTCAACATTATTATTTAATAAACACTAACATATAACAATGCAGGTTGATGGATGTGGTGTACATAAAATTCAAAAAAGTTACATAAAACATTTTAATTTCGGCAGTCAGGTAAGTTGAACTGAGTACAAAGCCAAATTTAATGCATGAAAATTAAATTAAAACTTTTTTTATCTTGTTTCTTAACCATTTCATTAAGGTGCTGACTTAAAATGTTTATTTCACATCCATGTTTTTTTAAATTAAATCATCAGTGCTTTATTACTGGGCTAGATGTCCCATTTGCCTGTGAGCCTTAGCATCATGCTGTGTGCAATAAATTTAAACTGAGAGTACCTATGTCTTAACATGGGGCCTCCCTAGCCATTGTTTACCTGGCAAGGCTGGGGGAAACTAAGGGTTGCCAGGACCTAGAGATGAACATTTCATCCTAAATGGACCAAAACATATACAACATTTTCATAATGACACTTCTCAACATTGTGACCAAAAAAAAAAAATGAGCCATTAATTATTAATGAATACATTATTCACTATGGCACAAGTTGTATACAATAAAAGAGAGAATATTAATGGAACACATACAAATCATAAGAAGAATAAGACCATCTTAAGTTCAGATATGTCAAGAAAAAAAATTAACAACCGAAAATAACCATACCAAGCTCAAATAAGTATCACACATAAATACATATCTGGCAACAGCACAGAAAAAGCTGTACAAAAAGTTCCGAATTACACTTTCATGACTCCTTGGAATACATATGTGTGTGAACTGTTCAAGCAGAAAAGAATTAATTGACTTAATCATAGATTTTTTTAAAAATTATGCTTTATTGCTTGTAGATAAAAAAAAATAGTTATGTAGCAAATAATGTAATTTTAACTTCTAGGATCTGCACAAAAAAATACAATGAAAAGAATGTTTTCTAAATGTGGAACTATCTATAGATGTATATTCCCCCCCCCCCCCCCCCACATTTAGTAAATTTGTTCTGTGTATACAATATGCACAATGACATGAACATGTAACATTCAAAATGAAAAACTGTCATCAATGACGTGATACTGAATATTTTGTAATGTTCAAATAGTTATTCATTTAGCTGGTGAAAAAGGATCCAACAGAATCATTATCACAGACTTTTTTTTAAGACCAAAGTAATTTTAAAACCTAAATTGACAAGAGAAAATTCAATAAAATTTTAGGGTAAAAATAAATAAATAATTATAAGCAGATTAAGATATAACTCTGTCATTGAAAAACATATGACACTTAGAATGGACATTAAATTTTAAAAAATTAATTCTGACAAAGAACACAAAGAACTTTTTTTTTACAAAAAAAAAAAAAAAAAATAAAAAAATTACAATAAATTACATTTTCATTAATATCACTGTCTACCTGTAAACAAATTTGCCACATTTTATAAAGTGAACATTTTGGCATTTACAGGAGAAACTTTAAATAATTTTGGGTCTAGAGATGAAATACAGAACTGCAACCTTGATAAAATAAATGTAAGTACATAAGTTATTATACATATCTATATATATATATTTACAATTTATATTTAAAAAAAATCTACAGAACTAACTTCATTTAAAAATACAAATATGGAATTGAAATAAAAAAAATACAATTTGGCTAAAATGATCAATAAAGAGTAAGAAAAAATATTTGGGGCGTCTATGGTCAAAGGTGGTGTTGATCTACTGTACAATACGAGGAATGGTCAATAATTTTTAGCTACATTTCAAATGACTCAATGTACGTTCATGCAACAAATATTGATTACAGACAATAACAATAATGCTGGGAATCACTCCATTTAAAAAAAAAAAAAAAGTTAAGCAATGACGTTTTAGGAACTTGAAAAATGAATGAAGTGAAGGAATGTGTTTTAATTAAAGCCTTCATTAAGTTCAGAAAAAAATAAAAATTTAAAAACCACAAGTAGGGTGTGGGGATTTGTGGTTCATTTCTGTAAAGACGGTGGTGTGTATGACAAGCAATTATAGTAAATTAAGAGAAATAACCAATGAGATCTTTCATCAAGAATGCAAAACTTTAAAAAAAAAATTAATAAATTCACCAACAAAGGACATAAGGTGATATTTTTGTGAGGTCAATTTATCTGCAGATAGTAATGATTTTTAGTTAATGGATGATATAATGGATGATATATGTTATACTTTTTTTTTTTCTGTCTATGTTATGCTATGAGAGATCCCAATATTATTTCATTTTTGTGTACTTAAATCATTACAATTCTCAAGTAAAAATACAATATTAGCAACACTATCTGCATGGGCTATTTACAAGAAACAGCTATCAAAATTCACCAATAAAAAAAAACTATAAATTTCATACAAAAACCAAAAAGATAGTGTATTAATTAAATAAAGGGCAATCATTACATGTATTTTTTATGTTGTTTTTAAATCAGCATTTTTGTTTATCTTAATGAAAAAAAAAGGAAACATATCAGCTGCTTGGAAAAAAATTTACAAGCCAGTATCATGCTCTTAGGATGCTTCTATGTTTCCTTTTTCCCTTCATTTTATCAATAAACAATGATGCCACATTAAAACAGAATTTACTGTAGGGAATATATATATATGACGATTCTACAAAAATTCACGATTCTACAAACAATCACGAGGCGGAGACTGTAAACTCCATGTCCCAGAGGACTACTAATGTGAGGTGGGCCAAGTTGGATGACACTGTTATGATGAGATCGGATACCAAAAACCATAAAGGCTTTCATTTTCAGTCAGTTTAGCTGTTACTGTATCAGCCAACACTACTTCAAGGGTAATTGATTGATTTTCTTGATTACCTCCACATTGGTTATTAGTGAACAATCTCCTATATTCCATCTTCAAAAATCAATGAAAAGAAAATAATTTGGTATTCCCTTGGCTGAACCAACATTTTTTACAAGCAATCTATCATTCAGTTGTTAATATGGTATTTATTTAGGTTGATGAAAAAAATTTCAGAAATAATTGTTTATTATTGCACCATAAGTTGGTGCTACATCGTTAGAATTCTGTGTAGAAACAGTAATGGCTGCATTTTTTTAGGTCAATGGTAGAAGTTTTTTTAAATAGCCTTGCACAACATATATTCTGTAAAAGCTCCTAGTGATGAAGTTAACTGTCTCAACACTAGTTTTTAATATTTTCAGCAAACATCATAACATCCACTAAGATGAAAGAACTAATGCATGTTTCTATCCTGTAAAAATTCCCTTGGCTTGAGATCATACCGCATTATCTTTTTTTTTTTTTAACTTCACCTGGCTCAAATTGGATGAACACACGATGCATGAAGATGTGAAGAACCATTCCTGAGATTGTTTTCTTTGAACACTGGACTCACCAAAATGACCTAAAAAACTGGTCAGTGTGTAAGTACTGGCTTCTGTTTATCTTCTAATAAATCTGAATAAAATATAAACAAACAAGAAACAACATTAAAAACAAAAACTTAAAAAAATGGACAATATTAAATGTATTAAAATAGGACTCATTTTTAAAAAAAAATACATGTACTATTTAGCCATAACAAAATTTAGCATGAAAATCATTTTTTTTTTAATGTACTACCAAATTTCAAATAAATAGCAGCAATAATATATCATTTATACTGGACTTACATCATCATTTCAAAATTACTATCAGCTGTATTACATGATGATTTTTTTTTTGAGTTGTCTGACGTTTACAGCTTAATTGGGTGCAAATTATATGATAATTGTTTTTACATAAATGTTTTCAATACGTAAAATGGAAGGGGGGGACAAAACTGAAACCATTTTTAAAAAATGATTCTTTTCTGTAGTAATATATACAACAAATATATTTGGTTGAATAAAATGTTGCAAATACTGACACAGAAAAAAAAAATATTCCGCTGTGGAATGTAACATAAACTGGCAAAGAATCAGAAAGAGAAAAAATGATATGCTGAGGACAAACCTGCTATGATTCTGTGCCACGGCAACATGACGTAGGTGAGATTAGCGTTTAAGGCTATAGAGGAAGCTCGCTTCTTTTCTTTAAACCAATGCCAGGCCTGACCAAAAGACTTCCCCCAGAATCCATTATATTGTTCACTTTCTGCTAGTTCTACAAACATTAAAACAAAAAAACTATTTTGCTATTGCAGTTGAGAAAAAAAAGAAATAAATCTTACATTAAAAGAAAATTTGGCTCATCAACATTTGATTATTGACATAAGAATATATACATTTTATTTTTTTTTAAACTTGAACATTAAAATCAAATTTAACAATTATTTTTTTCAGAAGCATCCAAACTGATTAAAAATTTTTCTGGAAACAACTTAACAGAACAAAGTTAAAAAAATCATATAATCTTTTTTTATAAGTCGGAAAAAAAAATCGGAAGGATGATACATTAGAAAAGATTATGTTCTTAAATTTTAAAAGCGCTCTAGTTCTTCTGTTTGTTTTAAGAAAGAAACAAAAGGAGCATTTAAAATAACAATAGTTAATGTGAAATTAAAATATAACACTCCGTGGTAAATAGATATAGCATATGATTGGTGACTTAATTTTTTGAATCCCAATTTTCTAATTAATTATCACTGATATGTGTCAATGTCGAACCATACTTATTTATTGCTTTCTTTGAAATTTTTCTTAACCTGTAGAATTTTGTACATGTACTGAAAGTATGACAAACCGAATTTGAAATACTTTTAATGATTTTAAAAAAATAATTTTTTTTATTATTTTTACTTAAAATTGTTTTCTACGCAATTGAAATTAGTTCTTTTTTTTTTTTATTTAACTGCCCACTTAGTTACAGGTTAAAACAAAGGAAGCAAAAAAAAATGTATACCCCATACCGTCCTGTAAAGTACCTGCCTCCACCTCTGTTTCTTCCTCATCTGTCCCAGCATCTACTCCAGCTGTCTCTGATCGTGACTTTTTCATGCTCAGCGCACGCCTGAAACTGCCACGGACGTAATTGGTGATGCCCTGGCTGGGGTCACTCATTCTCCTCTGCGCATACTGGTCCTGCAAAAAAAAAAAAAAAAAAATTACCATGTTCAAAGCTACATGCATGCATGATGGTTCAAGACAAGTACAAAAGCAAAGGGGGGCATGATGGTAGAGCCCTCCACCGCCTAGAATCCAGCCACAGAGAATCACTTTAACTTTTCTAGGGTCCAATTCAAGTCCCTGTATCTACCAAGCTTTTTTAGAAAAAAAAGTAGATCTCATTGGTCATTGTACTAGCCAGAGAATCCAATAGAATGCCATGACTATAGGAACAGGTGAAATTCTACTTTGTTTGATGTTTTAGAATGTTTACGTTACAAAAGCTAAAAAAAAAATTAAGTACCATTAGAATGAACAGATGCATAATAATGGATGAAGAATATACAATGATAATAATGTGCCACTGCTAAATAAAATGTCATCCAACTTGGCTTAAAAAAACACACTACATGTATTTGAGCTGTAGGCCATTACTTGTCTGCCCTAAGAACACGAACCCCCCCCCCCCCCCCCAAAAAAAACTCCTGGGTTTTAGATCAACAATGCTAATTGAAAATTTGTGATTTACTTTGAATGTAATATAGAGCCAAACAATTTAAATTCAAAAGCTTATTTATTGAGGTACCATACCAGGTTTTTATAAAATTATATTTTTTTTCTTTAGAAAATAACTACTCCTAGATAGTTATGGTATGACAAGTTAATGCTGATACTCAAAAAAATGTAGTCTTGATAAAAAATTGAAGTCTTTGGACAGAGCAAGATAAAATATAACCCAGTTATGTATCCAAAATATTTATTTTACACAATTAAAACTATTACATGTATTATTAGTCTCACTGCCTAAGTAGAATTTATATAAAAGTTGGTTTCTATTGTAAGTACCAAGCCAAAATGAGGATGACCATTCTGTTAAAATAGAAGTGACATAGATTAAAAATTCTATTTTTTTCTCATATCCTTATTAAAAAATGTTCAGCCGATGAAAGATGCTGACACATATCATCTTAATATCTACAGTAATTTGAAGTTGACAATTTCCCACCTTTGTTTAAAAACCACAGCTACTGTGTTTCCAATGAAATCGGAGCAGGAAATGTTTCATCCAAATAACAAAGGATAATACATAAATACAAATTTAAACCAAGCATTCAACATAATTAACTGAGATATTGAGATATTTACCTCCTGTTCGCTGCCTTCGAAATCTCCCACTGGGAAATTTTCAAGATCTGGAGTCTCTGGACCAGAACCTTTCAACCTGCTCACAGCCATTTCGGCACAACCTTTACCTCGGGGTCCCCTCATTTTCATGAACTCAACACGCTTTTTGTTTTTGATAAGGCCCATTGACATTCTCTGTGTTATTTTCTGCGTGAGACTAGCCTTTGAAAGAGGGGGAAAAAAAAACGCAAATCAATCTTGTATTCAATAAACTATGTAATAAATCAGTAATAAATCAGTACAAAATAAAAAAAAAAACCAAAGTAAATCAAATGAAACCTACTCTGCCATCATACACTCTCTTCAAGGCATCATATTTAACAGATCCTAAAAATAGTACAACAGAAAACAATTTTTCTTTGTCACTAGCCGTGAGTTCAACAGCGACACTTTCACTGTCTCGCACAATCAGATCTTGAAAAACCTTTCAAATTAAAAAAAATAAAAAAAAATAACAGTCTCATAACAAAAGATTTCGCAACAAATTATTCCAAAAAAAAAAAAAATTAATTTGCAGACATGAAAACATTCATTTTTTTCATATGATTTATTGCAGAACCAAACCTGCAGAAAATATTTCCAATAAAAAGTCTAAATATTTTAAGATTAAAAAAAAATGACAATATAAAAACCTCTTCAAAGTCATCCACAGTGAAGAATATATTTGGGTATGTTATTTCTTCATGTGTTCCTTTACTGTCCATTGATCTTCTACTTGGGCTAGGGTACACCTTCTGTATAAAATAATGTAAGTTGTCTAAGTGTGAGACTCCATTGAAAATAAACCAATGAAATATTTTATTTTAAAAGTCATAATATAGCTATGAAAAATACAGCCAAGTCTCAATAAATGCTGATTTTTTTTTTATGCAAATTCAAATTCATGAATTTTTTGTCTGGGGTAAATTTGTAAATGTTAGCAAATATAATAAGAGACACTACTGCAGCGCTTAAAACTAACTGCATTTGCTACACTATCTAATACTTCAACAAATCTTTTTAGTCAATCCATGGCACTAAATTACCGGTGCTATCTAGCTCAAGGAGTGGGCAAACGTTTTGCATCAAGAGCATTGGGATGGAGTTTTTATACAAAACAATATTGACATAATGTGAAGATCATTGAAAAACAGAGAGTGGGTCCGATCAAACAGCCAAACAAGTGTGTTTGACCCACAGGCTGTATTGACCCACAAGCTTTTGTTTGAACCACAGGCTGCAGTTTTAAAAAAAGTACTTGATTTCTTAGTTTAAAATTCACTTAAAATAAAAAAAAAACATCTGAGCAATGTTTGGAGCCCTACCTTAATGTTGTAAACCAATCAAAATGATTGTCACAAATCGTACTCTGTGAAAATTACATCCCAGTGAGCATCATAATGGAGAAAACATTTCTCACCACTTGTTCAATGGGGACTAATGGTCGTGCAGTAAAGTACTCGACTTGAATGTAACTGGTTCGATCTCCGGTGAGGACCAGGGACATTTTTTTATGTCATGGTTTGTCCCCCCCCCCCATATCTTCTGTGGTGCCTCCATGGCCATTGCACTATCGGCTATGGTGGGGATAAAAGAAGGGCATACTAAAACACCATCCCATTAACGGTTTATAGGATCTAAGAGATTTCATATCTTTACATGGCACATCACACCACTTGTTCTCACCTGTGTAAATTTCTTTAAAATTTGTAAATTGTTTTCATCTGTCCGGGTACACAGCCCACAGGTCAAAGAATATTCAAACTAAAAATAAAAAAAAAAAAAATGAACAAACAACACACATTATTTTTCTATGTTTTTAATGGAATTAACGTGAAAAAAATTTTTTTAAATCAAAATCAGGAAGCATCCTTCTAGCTAACAAAACAGGATTCAAGTCAAGATACGTTTATTTCAATAGATTTTTTTTTTGCTTTTCAAAGCTTAAAGCTGAGGGTCCTTAGTTTTAGCCTCAGTTAGTATAAAGGCTGATGGGATATGTGCTAGCCATACAATCATCCTGTATGCGGTGGATAAGTAGCAGGTAAATTCTATACCTCCTCGTCCACTTTATAGGTAGTAAAAGGATTCCATAACTTTTTACATCAAGTTGGTGTAAAGCTTTAATCATTTTTTTCCTCTCCCTCTGTCAGTTTTTGAAAGGCATTTTTAACCTCCAGCTCAGCCACGAATTTATTGCTGCTGTTTAAAATTTTTGAAGCTCAATTAAATAAATTTTTTTTTGATATAAGACTAGTTAATTGTGTTGCACTTGAGTAGAAAAGTTCCACAGATTATTGCAGAATATGCTATATCAATTTTTTTTCGGTAGTTTAATGGCCCATATATATTTTTTACATAGAAAGAGTACATAAGTTATTCACCTGATGAAGTATAAGATTCAAATAGACTGTTTCCTCCCAATCAATTGTTGGTTCATTTAATGCCGGAAGACGTTTCGAGTCTCGCCTATATACTTCCACCATAGGCTGATTTGTGGAAAAGATTAAAGTTTTCAAAGAATTTTAACATAAAAAAAATATTCTTATATTGAGCAAAAATAAAGTAATATCTTAAATCACAACATTTCAATACATCACTTTGTTCTTTGTATTTTCCTTACACATACATAAAACCATTTTTATAACACCAATTAATAATATAAGAATAAGACAAAAACATACTTTATCATAATAAAGTACCTGCACATGACCATGTTTAGATTTCAAGTCAGGATTTTTACGAATGTAAAAAAGCATATCATCTCTGCAGTCATCTGTAGATGTGCCGCTATTGAGAAAGTACTGGGAGAAAATGTCTGGCCACGATTCATTTGCATTTAAAAGCTCAAAACCATTTTCTGAAAGAATACAAAATAGTGAGAATAATATTTAAAAAAAAAATCTATTTCTAATATTGTTTAATTTTTCTGATAAATTTTAATCTGTAATGGGTCAACAAATAATTGTAGAGGTTAATATCTACTTCATATTTAAAGTGTCTTAAGTTGAAGTCAACTCAGAGCTGGGGTTATCAATGCTATTAGTTATAAGTATAAGTGGGGGAAAAAATGCCAAACAAAAATCAGTTTAGATAACTTTAATCTATAATTGATTATAGCACCATTGGGACTCTTTTATCATCAACTTGTTATAGTATAAGTTATAGTAATTTAAAATGTTTAAGTCAGTCATTTAACTCAGTCCAGTGTTTAGGCTTAGCACAAATAAATGAGGTCACCTTAAATTGTAACAATAATCAAATTAACTTATTGAGAAAACTTAGACAAGACGCAGTAACTTAAACTAAGTCTTCTAAGTTTAAATAATTGAAGTCTAAGAATTGCCAAGACTAATAAGTTGTTTAAGTTTGCCTTTGAGTAAAATTCTAAAAAGTTCTCTTATGCACACTTATGACCCTAAGTCTTTTTATTTTTACCCTATTTTGCATTATCTTATAAAATTTACTAACCGAATCAATTGCTGATGCTCCTACCGGAAAACTGTACAATGTTGTTAATGTTAGTTTGGCACATTGAATATTTCAATGAAAGTTTCATTTAAACCCTTAAAGTTATTATCAGTAAAGTTTGAAAACCTTTAATAAGTCGAAGGCAAATCTCTAAAGCTAATGAAATGGACCATGGCTGGCCCACATAATCTGTACACAGCCCTTAATCCATGACCATGCCCATGGGCATGGATTTAAATCTATGAATACTATGATCATTTATCTATCGATGGTCCAGAGACCACTCCATTTGTTTACTAATCATTGCATTGTATTACATTATCCGGTTAAAAAATAAAATGGCGTATAATATAAAGTAACGTACCTTTATCTACAACTTCTCCTTTTCCAGATTTTCTCCTTTCTTCCCCGATTTTCCGCAAAAGTTTCTGCAAGAATCCCTCCGTAGTAACTAATATTTTATCTGTTACAGACTCCGCCATGTTTGGTTTATTTTCGAGACGCAAGTCACATGATCAATTTATTAAAATCCCACTTCGTACAAATTCACAGGATCATCCCGTTACTTGAGATAAATAGCAACACGGGAATATATGTTACGTGTTTTTCTTACTAGATTTTAATAAAATGTATATATTCATAATATGACAATATGTTTCTCATAAAGACTTTTAAGTTTAATAGTTATTAATAGTTTTAATTATAAATATTAATAGTCTAATATGTATTCAAATTTAACACTTCCAAAAAGCTTATTTAAACTTATTATTATACACATTAAAAAAAAATATTGATGATGACAAATATTTTTTTGAAGACTGATATTAAAGATTCTAATGCCTGAAGAACCGTTGTGTGAGTAGAAGCCTTTAAAGCCATTAGGGGAGCACTAAAGTCCGGCTATGCTTAGGGGCTTAGGCCTACTGCCACACACTCAACACTAGCAATACGCCCCGCGTACTCGTTCGTACTAATACCGCATATCTCAAAGTGAGACAATCAGTTTGTTCATCGCTAAAGTGAGGGTGGGGGAGGGTTAGAGGGAGGGGTTAATTATTTAAGTAAAATAAATACATTACATTTTTATGACAATCAGGGCTGACATAAGAAATACGCGGGATCTGGGGAGCGGGGGGGGGGTGCAAGCGTCATATGCGGGGTATAAAACAAATGTTTAGTTTTGTTACAGTTATGTTAACAACATTGAAGCCCCCTCCCTCTTAAGTTATGGGGGTGAGGCCCAGGCCCGTAGCCAGGTCAAAGTAAGCAGGGAGTACCAATACCCAGCAAGGGGGTACTTTCTCATTTTAGTTATTTTTTCTTTATATTTTCCTCTTTTTCTTCTTTTTAAGCGGGGGGGGGGCACACCCCCCAGTGCCCCCCTTGGCTACGGGCCTGGTGAGGCCTAGAGCGGTCACCATAGTTGCAATCCTATAAGCCGGCTCTGTTGACTATTCATAATAATTAAAACGTATAAATATAATATGAGACGGTTTTTTTAGAGACATACATAAATATAGAAGCACTTGTGTGAATAACAATACCAAAAAAAAAAAATGCCATCATATCATCTTTGCACCGGGAGAAGAAATACAGAAAGCCCCCTCTTACCATCTTTGTACCGGTACAGGAATTATACACAAATGCTCTCACACCATGTTTTACAGGTACAGGAAGTAGCCTAAACACAAATGCTCTCACACCATGTTTTAGCAGGACACAAATTATACACTGCAATTTTGTAACGTGACAAGAATTATACCGTTAAATCTACAGACCATCTTTGTACCGACAACTCTTCTGATAGCTTGTGATAAGTAGGCTTATGGGTAATAATCTGGGGACGTGGGGGTGGGGGGAAGGGTGCCATATAACAATACCCTCGACAGAAATGACGGAGTATTCACAGTACAACACAATGATCGACTTCACACTTTATTGTTCACTTAAACCAACGCAATTGGACTGAATATGTAAATAAATAAAATGTTTATTCGTAAGCTCGGCTGACGCCCCCTAGTAATATCCGGTGGTAAACATTTTATTTTACTCTTTAAGCGGAAGACCTTCCACATGCAAACGAGAACACCATTTTTTTAAAAATAATCAATACATCACTGAGAACTTGATGTCGATACGCAACTCAAATGTTTAGTAGTTGCAGATACAAATATTCATGACACTTCCACGTCCACCTCAGTGGCGCAGTAAGCTTAAAACAAAAACATTTTTTTAATGCTGTTCGATTAAGCATTGAGAAAGTTGGCAAGAGTCTTCTCAATAGAATAGAAAGGTCAGTCCAAAAAACAAATATATGGTTGGAGAGTTTATATGAACTAATATAGATAAAATGTAAATGTCATTGATGTGAACTGGCAATATGGGCGGCCCGGGGGTGGGGAATCTAATACACCCGTAAGGCGTAGTTTACCCGTGTATGTCACAGACGTCTCAATTTCAAAGGCTTATTGTAAAACTTTATTTCTTGATGTGAAAGGTGAAACGAAATTCAGATTTTCAGTTCAGCCCAAAGTGAGCGCCATTTACTCTCAATGAGTCTGTGTTGTATTGTACATGTTGTAAACATAGACCGTGTTGTAGTGTACATTTTGTAAACAAAGACTGTGTTGTAGTATACATGTTATAAACATAGACTGTGTTGTATTGTACATGTTGTAAACATAGACCGTGTTGTAGTGTACATTTTGTAAACATAGACTGTGTTGTAGTATACATGTTGTAAACATAGACTGCGTTGTAGTGTACATGTTGTAAACATAGACTGTGTTGTATTGTACATGTTGTAAACGTAGACTGTGTTGTATTGTACATGTTGTAAACATAGACTGCGTTGTAGTGTACATGTTGTAAACATAGACTGTGTTGTATTGTACATGTTGTAAACATAGACTGCGTTGTATTGTACATGTTGTAAACGTAGACTGTGTTGTATTGTACATGTTGTAAACATAGACTGCGTTGTAGTGTACATGTAGTAAACATAGACTGTGTTGTATTGTACATGTTGTAAACATAGACTGCGTTGTAGTGTACATGTTGTAAACATAGACTGTGTTGTATTGTACATGTTGTAAACATAGACTGTGTTGTAGTGTACATGTTGTAAACATAGACTGTGTTGTATTGTACATGTTGTAAACATAGACTGTGTTGTATTGTACATGTTGTAAACATAGACTGTGTTGTATTGTACATATTGTAAACATAGACTGTGTTGTAGTGTACATGTTGTAAACATAGACTGTGTGAATGATTCCACGTCCATATGTGTTTATTTATTTAAGTTGATATGAAATTGTGAAATGGATGGTAGAGTGGCCCACCACTGTCATATTTTTTTCTGATAAATTTGTGCCTGTGTGTGTGTGTGTGTGTGTGAGAGAGAGAGAGAGAGCGAGGGCGGAGAGCCAGAAAGAGAGGGGGAGAATTAGAGAGTCAGAGCGAGAGAGTAAGAGCAATAGAGAGCCAGAGAGAGAAAGGGAGCGAGCGAGAGAGAGACAGAGAGAGAAAGAGGGACCGAAAGAGACAGAGTAAAAGAGAAATAGAGATAGTGAAAGAGAGAGAGCGAGAGAACACGAAAGAGCGAGAGAGAGAGAGAGAGAGAGAGAGAGAAAGAGAGAGCGAGAAAGAGAGAGAGAGGAATGGAGCGAGGGAGAGTGAGAGAGAAAGAGAGAGAGAGCGAGAGAACACGAAAGAGCGAGAGAGAGAGAGAAAGAAGAGAGAGAGAGAAAGAGAGAGAGGAAGGGAGCGAGGGAGAGTGAGAGAGAAAGAGAGAGAGCGAGAGAACACGAAAGAGAAAGAGAGAGAGAGAGAGAGAAAGAAAGAAAGAAAGAGAGAGAGAGAGAGAGAGAGAGAGAGATCAGAGAGAGAACTATGACGTGTTTCATCTTTTTAATTTACTTTTGCAATCATAGTCGTGGACTGTGCCATATTACAAGTATGACGTCACTACCACACAGACAATCACCTGCATTGGGCCCCAAATATTGAGTCAACGGCCCATGTCTTCTGAGACTATTGAATGCACTATCTCTATAAGCCGTTTGAGCAATTTATGTGCAAAAGTCAATACTCTCTAGTTCAGTGCTGACCTCAATGAAACTACTACACGCACATACGAACAAAATAAAAACATGGAGAGAAAGAGCAAAAGAAAGATAAATAAAACATTTCTGATTAAAAGTCAAAGTGTCTGAATCGCAAAACTGCGACCAGCGACCAAAGTTAAGGGGAAGTAGCCATTAATGACGAGATATATATATACACCGAATTCTAGCATTATCTCCCTTTGACATCATATCCATTTGGTCTTGGAGGTTTCACGAGGTCACAATAGGCTCGTTAATTCCAACGATATATTCTTGGTATATTCAAAAACTAAACTTCCTTAACAATTTAGGTATGTAACATTTCGATTCAAAGCCTGGTGCTAAACTTCCTTAACAATTTATGTATGTAACATTTCGTTAAAATTTACACCGCACAAGTTTCAATCAGAAAGAAAATTTTTTTTTGAGAATTTAAGGCAAATAGAAATAAATATTGATCAACATCTTTGTTTGTTTTTCATCTTAAATGTTATCTTGTGATAAAGTAACAACAAAATATTTCCAAAACAAACATGTTAGAAGAACGCAGTGGCTACGGTTCTGTCTGTATGCGCACTGCGCACATGTATGGATGGTACCTGGACAAAAATAATACGGGTTCTGAACAGACAGAACCGTAGCCACTGCGTTAGAAGAAAGTTTATAAACAAACAAACCTCAAATCGTATTTTAAATGAATTTTATTTAATATAATTAACAAAAGACTTGGGTGATATTTCTTCAATAAAAAGAAAACTTTAAAAAAAAAATTAACGAAAGACAGATTTTTTTGATAAAATTAAAATGTTTATAATGCAGTCAGCGGCTTCATCCTCCTAGCCGCTCACGACATTTAAAACAATAAATCAAAACAAGAGAACAGGGGCCTCTCTGTTGTAAACATTTTCCCCTCGGTCTGTTGGTGTATTTATTTGACCATATTCGACCATATTGTTAAGAAAAAAAATTTTTTTTTCACTTTCAGAAAATTTTTCTCCTCTCCGTGAGAGAAACAAAGACTTATCACCAAAGGTTTCTCACTATTTCACACATATTCACTATTTCACTCTTTATTTCTTTTATAGTCAGGTTAGTACAGAGATATAGAAATGTTCTAATTGTAACTTTCGCGATTTGACTTTTATGAGGTTAGGCATGGAACGCTTCCGTTATTATGATATCACGTTATCGAGATTTTTGTCCATCAATAACCGCGAATCCAAGTATTTTCTCTCCAGCGTCTTAAATTTATTCATCCTCTCTATCATTCTCTTTCATCTTCCTCATGTCTTTAAAATCAACGAAGGTCCTCAAATTGTCCATGTCGGAATCGACGGAGATCTGGTCCAGGTCTTGCAAGGCCTCGTTCAGGGCCCTCGTGTCGCCCAGCGCCTCGCCGTCTACGCCCACATCCTCCACCTCGCTTATTTTCTGCCTCAGGCGGGTCTCCCGCATGTCGTCGAGAAGATCGTGCCTCTCCGAGATCGCCTTCTTCTCCAGCGCCTCGTTTCCCATGTCGTCCTCGGAGCTGATCTGGCGGAAGCCGTTCTCCACGGCCTCGTCTGAGGTGGCGCCGTCGTCGGACCCGGTTCTGTCCTCGGGGTAGGAGCTGAGGTACCCGCCGCTGGCTTCCCGGCTCAGGTCCCTCGCCTGCGACATTAAAGACTGCCTCCCTTCCTCGATCTCGCCCTCAATGTCATCCAGGCCCGTCAACATTTCCGTGGGGTCCTCGAGGTTCTTTTCGATGTCCGCGGTGGACAGGACGGGGCCGTCGAGCGACTTCAGTTCGTCTTCGTTGAGCTCGGCGACCCCTGCCGGACTAAATTTGTTGTAGAACACGTCTTTCAGGTCCGGTTTTCGACCGAACTCCATCAGGTCTCGGTCAGAGTCGATCAGAGTGTTGGGCGGAAGTAGATCACCAGCGACCTCTTCTTCATCCTTCATCTGCTTGACGACGGCTTTGGCGTCCAGGAGCCTGTCGTCGACCAGCTCATCGTCTTTGACCTTTTTCTTGCCCTTTTGTTTCCGCTGCGGGGGCCGCGTCGGGCCCCACTCGTCCATTACGACGTCATCATCGCCCTCATCGCTGTACATGACGTCGTCGTCGTAGATCTCCGCGTCGACGCCCGGGGATTCGTCCTCGATTTCGACGCCCATGTCGACCGTGTCCGTAGCTGGGGTGGTGGAAGACGCGCCCGCCTCTTTCGAGGTAAGGTTGGCGTCTCGCTCAGCTCTCTTGGCGACCTCAATTTTCTCATCTTGTGTGGCTTCAAAATTTACCAGCTGCTGTGATTCATTTGAAATCAAAGACTCTGCGTTTTTTTGGGAACTTTGCATACCGGCATTTTTCATGAACGATTTTGCAGCAATAGATCTGGTGTCATCAACGGAGCGACGTTTTCTCAAGAGCACACCAGAGCCATTCGGCCCCACTTGAGACTCGCTGGTAAAAGAGTCTGAATTATTGTTCAACAGAGACATCATCAATGATTCATTACGACGCAGTGCCCTCTCTACGTCCATTGCATCTTCAGCGTACAGGGAGCGGACCTGCTCTTCTTTCGAAGGGCGCTTTACGTTGGGTGGCGGGCGGTCGACCTCGTTGGTGGCTTTGTCGAGATCTGACATAGCCCTATCCAGTCCATCGCTGACAGCTTTTATTTCTGCCAGCTCCGCCTCGTGCTGGAGCCTCTCGAGCTGGCGCCGCCTCTGTGCGTAGGAAGCCGACTTAAATTTTTGCGTCTCTTCTTCGGCGTCGACCAGATCCTGCTGGGCCCTCTTCAAACTGTTCCTACGCCCCCAGAGGGTGCGGTCGGCGTCGTCCTCCGGCTCATCATAGTCTCTCTCGGATATGTCTTCATCCGAGTTTTCGCTGATGGCCTGATCGAATGGCGCAAGATCATCCGGAGAGAAAAGGTCCGAGTCGATTAGCTCGTAAGGGGTCGATAGGTACTCTTTCTCTCTCTTGATCTCTTCTATCCCGTCCTCGATGTCTGAGTCGGACCCCAGTGGGATCTCTACAACGTCTTCAGGGCTCTGTTTCCTGATCTCATCTCTGAGGCTCTTTGCGTTGATCCCGAGCGCCTTGCTGTCAGAGTCAATTTGGTTTAACACATCGGCGCCCTGCCTCGCCCTTACGTTGGTCAAGTATTTCTTGTCTTTGACGACGATGTTACTCGGTCGTTTCGCTTCTTCCAGGGAAACCTTTTCCAATTGTTTCATCTCATTGTTTGCGTTTAAGTCGGTCAAGCGATTTATCACGAATCTGGACGCGGGATTGGAATGATTGATCTTCATGTTGAAGTTCGCGCCATTATCTGCGGACAGGTCCATCGTCGCATCGCTTAGCCGCTGACCTTCAACATCTTTTACCATGTCCCCGAAGTCTGGCTGATCTTCTGCGTGCCCTTCGTACTCGTCATCGTAGTTCATGGCCTGCTCGACGTCATCAAGACTAGCGCGTCTTTGCATTAAATGAAGCCTTGTTTGATTCACTCCAGAGTCAGCAGTAAAGGAAATGTTCTCTAGCCTCGTTGTTTCATAGTTGGTTTCTTCTGTAATACGAGGCTCCGATTGAGAAACATTCTTACGGACTGCGGCTGGCTGAGAAATATCTGGGAGTCCGTCAACCTCTCTCTTGGATCGAAATCTCCTCGCGATGAGCCTGCTCAACATGTTGTCTACGTCCTCCAGCTGGGAGTCGCTGTGGCGGTCGACCTCATAATCAAAACCCGACAGGGCGTCGGCGTCCTCGGCCATCTGGTCATCTTCCTCGTCCGCGAACTTCGCGTCGGGGCCGTAGTCAAAATCGATGAGACTGTAGTCGCCGGCCTCGCTGCGTTTGAAAACGTCATCCTCTGAATCTTCGGACTCCAGCATCATCTCGCTGCTGGATGCCTGCTCCGCTATCGCCGCCTCGTCTTTCATGTTTACAATGGCCGGTCCCAACTTGCTGTAATCGACGTCGAAATGCGCGACGGGGTTTTCTCCGAGGATCCTGTCCGTGGGGTCGCCCTGTTCACTGACAGCGTCTTCGAGCTTCAGCATAACTTTGTCGACCCTCTCCGGGCTGACCCTGTTATCTTCGCTCAGCAACTCCTTCTCCCTGGCCGAAATGTCGCTCTTGAATTTTTCAAACTCCTTGTTCGCGTTCTTCCAGTTTTCCTCCAACTTCGACTTGTAGACGCCCTGCTCGTTCACCGCTGATGCCACCCGGTCGTGGAGCTCGTTACCCTTTTTGAGGACTGTGTCGAGGTCGTCCGAGGCTGAAGCGTATTTATCTCGCGCGCTGTTGACCTCCGTCTTGAGATTCTCAGCCTGTTTCCTGAGTGTGGCCCACTTGTGCAGAAACTGCTTCGGGTCCCTCACCTTTTCAACCAAACCGGTCTCCTTTAACCGGTCAACTCGGCTGACCTCGCTGGGATCTGGCAGATCGTCTGCCGAGACCTCTTCGTCAACATCCGATCTTTTTCTCCTGCGTTTTGATTGGTCCGCATCATCACCCAGCCGTCCGCTTAATGCAACCCGCTGTTTCTTCTTTTTTAAGTTCAAGAATCTTTGCGTCAATAGTTCTATATTGTCTAGGAGCTCGTAGTCGGCCTCTGTTGGCTTCAGATTCGATGAAGCCGACAGAAACGTTTCGTCAGGCTCAACATCGATGGCGTCCTCGAAGACACCCACCTTCTCAACGAGACGACCCCTCGCCTCGATATCATCAATTTTTTTCTTTTCAAAGGCTCGGAAAGAAGGTACCACTGTGGTTCTTCTCTTCGACTCCATTAACTCTATCATCTTCAATAGCCTTGACTGCAGTTCAGAGGCGGCGACTTCTTTAGGTCTGGGCGGTGTGTTTTCTGTGACTGAAGTTTCCCCCCATCGACCCCTGTCTTCGAGCATACCCGGACCTGCTGATTTCATGATAGGTTTCGTTTTGCGCCTGTTCGAAATTTCGCTCAACTTTTTCAGAATCTTTTTATCTTGGGCGTCGTCGCTGCTGTCATCATCAACTAGAGACCTTCTTAGACGCACGTGAGTCTGAGGCGTTTTCTTTCTGATATTCCCAAAATCATCTGGATTCGGTGCGCTGAATGAAGCTAAGAAATGTACATTTTCTTTTGCTTCATCTGTCATTCCTCTGTTATGATTGCCGTTGAAAATCTGCAACGAATGTGTAATATTTCCCCGTTCAAAAGCGTTCCTTTTTACAGAGAGGTTCGAGCTGGTGACATTTTTCTCCTTGTTTCTCCCAGGTCTCGTTGATACATTTCTAGATTCTTCTTTATAATCTTTCTCGTGCGTCTTAAATCTCAAGACTTGGTTGGGTTCGCCCGCATGGCCAGCTCCGTTTTTATTCAGGGGCGTGAACTTGTTCACTTTTCTTAACGCCTCACGCTGCCCGACGCTCTCGGCGCCCTCCTGATCGCCGTGAGTCTGCTTCAGCGAGTCGATGTGTACCAGCAGGAACTGCTTGAAGAAGACCATCCTGAGTTTGAGGTTGGCCATCTCCATCCTGCGGACGAACGAGAGCGTTCTCTGAGGAAGCATGACCAGCCACGCCATTAAACGAGACAGCTGCCCAGCCTTTGTTGTCCACAGACGAGCCAGTCTCTCTAAGCTATTTCTACTAAAGATGAAGTCACGAACAGTTGCGTAAGGAAAGTTGCGCCTCTTCTTGCGCACCGTTTCATTGTTTACTTGCAGAACACCAACGTGTTCAGAAATTCTTTGTTTCCGCAGCGATTCCGGAAGTGTTTTTATAGTTTTACCTTTTAAAAGATTCTGGATAAACTTAAGTATAATACGAAGATAGACCGTCTCTCTTTTCTTTTGGGTTTTCGACTTGGGACCCTCCGAGCCCTCTGAAACGATTGGATTATCGCGCCTAGTTTTCCATCCGTCAAGAGCACGGTTAAACTTTTCTCGAGCGATTTTACGCAGAACAAAATTTCTTATCCAGCTCTTTACAACGTCTTTTACGCTTGACACTGAGCTTGATTCTTTACTTGATAACTGTGAATTGGCGTCTTTCAGCAATGTTTTTAGATCAAACTCTTGATTACCTCTTGTGTTATCTGGCATCCACATTCTGGGTTTATTTCGTGAAAAGTTCACATGTATTTCTCTTCTTTTATCACTATTTGAAACTGTACTGTTTTCTTCCGTGAATGATAGTTTTTTTTTCCCAATACTGATTTCGGATTTCGTTGAGTTTTCCGATTTGCTAATGGCCACATTAGAGTCTTGGACTGTTTCAGAGCCATTTCCGAATTCGCTGAGCTCTGATCTGTCAACATTGACCAAGGTCAGATCTCCGGTGGCAACGGAGAGCTTGGATTTGATCTTTAATCTCCTGCTGCCCACCGAGAAGACATGCCCGCGGGTCATTTCATTGTACCTGGATACAAACCAGTTGACGACACTGTCACGGATCAGCGAGCCCACTTTGTCGATAGCCACCGAAGCGCCCCTCTTTAAACTTTGGTAGCAACGGCAGAAACAGTCTTTGACCGAGCTTGTCGCGTTTCGAATCGCTTCAGCGATTACCTGGAAAGGCGATTTTTCATCACGGGCGTGATCGCCCCCCGTTTGCTCGCGCCTCATAGATACGCCCATCGTTGAGTGAAACGATCGCCTCATAGATACGCCCATCGTTGAGTGAAACGAAATATTTACTAGTACCTTTGATCGTAAAAGCAACATTGTTGCGTTGAAAACTCGTTGCAGGGATGCGGACGGATAGTTCTCTTGCTTGTGGTGGCGTGCCAATCCCCTCTGTAGCTGGACAAGTGAGGAATTGAGTTTCTTTATACGTTGTTGTTGATTTTCCAGCACGTGGGTCACTCTGGTAAATAATGCAGCCATGGCTTGGTTGAGATTCAGAGGAGGTCTAGGTACATTAAAACGGGGAAGAGTGGCGTTCACTCCCTTTTTAACACCCGGCACTCCGTGGTGTCCATCATTCGTTAGACACCGCGTACAATTTACCAACAGTTTGAGCAGATTTTTTTCCCAGTGTTTCAAGAAGTTTTTAGACTGATTAGAAATATTCAGCACCGATCGGAGACTTTCCATTTTTTTGTCGAGTAGCTTGGAAACGGGGTTTGAACCCAAGCCCCTGATTTTATCCACTTTGTAGGCCACCCATTTATAACTTTCCCGATCGCCCTTGAGGATTCTTAAAGCTTGAGTTATGTGACCGTTCGTGAGCGGAATGACAGTTCGCAGTCTCTTTCTGGCGCCACAAATTGGCCATACTATTGCTTGTAACGAGGTCATTGTGAGCTGTCCTCTCGCTCTCATCATGTCAGCCAATAACCGCAGTCTGGGTGGCAGGCATGCTAGTAGTTGAAGCCTGTTATCTCTTGATGAGACAGACGTGTCGCCGGTTTTCGACCGAAGGGCATCTTTTGAGAATCCCTGCGTTGCATCGTCATTTGAAGCTGAACGAGCCAGTATATAGGTCAGTGTTCTGAAAACCTTCCGCCTTAGTACAGGGAGATACGCCGGCAACAGATAACGGGCTCTTTCCATATGTTCAATCAGCCTGATGGTCTGATGGCGCACCTTTCTTTCGACAAAAGACTTTAACACGCGCACCAGTCTCCTGGACTCAATATTGTCGCGCTGACCTTTACGCTCCCATATCTTGTCCACCGTAGTGACTCTATTTTTGCTTATTTCACCTGACACATTTTGACTCTTTATCGATTCAGTCATGTTCTCTAATTGACCGCTGCTAGCTGCTCCAGTCCTATGGCCTGCCTGCCCGTTAAGTTCTGCCGCAACATTCTCATGCAACCTATTTCCTCCCATGCTAATGGTGTTCTCAGAGTGGACAAGTTTCATTGGTTCGCCGCCACTTTCAGAATAACGTTCATTTTTAGAAACCCGCGTCTCCGATAAAGTTGTTTCGTCTTCAGTTTCAGAAATATGCACAACTCTTTGAGTCCTCGACTCGGACGGTGTCGTTATTGCTGTGCACGGCCCGTAGAAATAGTGTCCAATGACTGACCAGAGAATTAAGTTGATGACAACAGAAACGGTGAAAAAGAAAGCTACTTCAAGTGACTTCATATCAAATGTATCGTTATTGAGTTGTGTTGATATTGTTGTTGGTTTATCTCGATATATTTTTTTTTATCTCGATGTCTTTAATGGGTTATATTGATATCTTTTGACAAAGAAGAATGTACCATGTATAATTGTTTATCTCCAATGTTCACGTTTTTGTGGTAAACAAAAAGATTCCTTGTTTTGAATAATTTAAGTCAGGTATAACTCTAACTAAATATTTCAAACCAGTTTAAGCTTCAAGACTATATCCTTTCTTTTTTTTTAATTTGGCGGTGAATTTGAGTTTCGGCTTGATTTCTTTGTTGATTTTTTCTAAGTGAATTTAAAACAGAAATATGACACTGGGTTTCTGACTGACGAAAGTTTGTTTTGCGTTCAATTTAAGTATTAAAGAGTATTTGGTGAGGAAGTTTGATAGTGTATACAGAATGCACAGCGACGTAAACATTTCGTATAATCAATACTCAATACTATAGTGTGCATATATTATGTGAACTAGATGCGCATACACAGAAATCACATTCATACGCGAGAAAAAAAACAACAACGCTAATTGAGTACACACTTACACACACACATACATACACACACACACACGCACACAAACATTTCTTGAACTCCGCTTCCCGCATTCCCTTCTAACAAGTCAACCAGTTGACGTCTGTCAAAACTTATGCTAAAATAGAAACGCAAGACTCAGTGTGTCTGCCCTGTCACGCCCTCAAACACGTCACTCCCCACTCGACGCGAAGTCGGTGGGTGGGCAAATTACGTGTGGTCTCACTGACCTCTGTGACCTATATATATACACCAGCAGGTGACTTGCAAGGACACGAATGACCCAGGCCTATGCTAGCCGTAATAGAAAGCAAGCGGTGCCGGAAACATAGAGAGCGCATTGCGCACTCATTACGAAAACATAAACAATGGGTAAAAGGTCACAAAGGGACCAATTGTCGCGAAGCCCCAATACACAGGCAAAGTGTCACAGCCTTGGGCTGTAATCAGTCGAATTCTCTTAGTTTTCATAAACAGAAATTGACACGGAAAGTTTATAGAGATATATTCTACAGATTAAACTCAATACGGGATATATGTTAATCAAAGTTGTCACAAAACGGGATACATGTTTATCAAGTACACTGTACCTTAGTCTATATTACAGATATAAAGCATTTGACCAAGGACTTGAACTCGAGACAGATCAGGAGTTAGTTGATTTATAACAAAAGATCGTCCCGTGCCCGCAACAAAACAAAGACTGACTCTCAGAGTGACTCTCAAAGTAGACTGACTCTCAGAGTGACTCTCAAAGTAGATTTATTCTCAGAGTGACTCTCAAAGTAGATTTATTCTCAGAGTGACTCTCAAAGTAGACTGACTCTCAGAGTGACTCTCAAAGTAGATTTATTCTCAGAGTGACTCTCAAAGTAGATTTATTCTCAGAGTGACTCTCAAAGTAGATTTATTCTCAGAGTGACTCTCAAAGTAGACTGACTCTCAGAGTGACTCTCAAAGTAGATTATTCTCAGAGTGACTCTCAAAGTAGACTGACTCCCAGAGTGACTCTCAAAGTAGATTTATTCTCAGAGTGACTCTCAAAGTAGACTGACTCTCAGAGTGACTCTCAAAGTAGATTTATTCTCAGAGTGACTCTCAAAGTAGATTTATTCTCAGAGTGACTCTCAAAGTAGACTGACTCCCAGAGTGACTCTCAAAGTAGACTGGCTCTCAGAGTGACTCTAAGTAGACTGACTCTCAGAGTGACTCTCAAAGTAGATTTATTCTCAGAGTGACTCTCAAAGTAGACTGACTCCCAGAGTGACTCTCAAAGTAGACTGACTCCCAGAGTGACTCTCAAAGTAGACTGACTCCCAGAGTGACTCTCAAAGTAGACTGACTCTCAGAGTGACTCTCAAAGTAGACTGACTCCCAGAGTGACTCTCAAAGTAGACTGACTCCCAGAGTGACTCTCAAAGTTAGGGGTGTGCCGGAATCCGGTCCGGAATCCGGTTCCGCCGGATTTTGCACTATCCGGTAAAATCCGGTTCTGCCGGATTTACATGTATCCGGAATAACCGGATTCCGGAATCCGGAAAATACCGGATTTCTGAATTTGCCAGATTTTGTGACTCACTGACCATAATCTGAAATAAAAGTAATTCTCTTTCCCGAATTCTATACGTTCACGATACATTAATCGATTGTTTCGAGCGTTGAGCTTGTTTAATGTTTTGAACATAGAGTCAGCACCGCTAATATTGGCCGATTGGCCCAATCCCATACATGATAATGCGGGGATGAGTAATTATTATTAGTGACGTCATCTTAAGCGCAATCACCAATGACGTTGTAACAGAAATAATAAGCAGCTATACTGCCCAAGCGCCTGGCCGCCAGCCCGCCACAAAATAAATAACAGAAATGAATGGTTTTTGATAAATTCAACATTTAAGTTATTTAGATTTCTCTGAGAGATGGAAAATATGTCTTCTTTGTTATTAAATTAAAATGCATCACCCACGTGATTTCCTGTTGAAAAAATAGTTCAAATATGAATATTAAATATTGTAAAATGAAAAATAGAATATTTTTCCATTCTGAAATTTCCGTGAAGAAACACTAATTCTCTAACACTAATTAATATAACAAGTCACTGAGTTGGTAATCTAACCCTAACCCTAACGTAACGTCTTCCATTAAAAGCAATTCCTTCCCAATTTTTTTTTATTTTATAATTCTATTTTACAATAAAGGTTATTATAATTCTATCTAAACTAGCAATTAAAAGTCAAATATGCTTTAAAAAAAATACCGTAATTTTAATTCATATTTTGATTTATATTATCGTTCACTCAATTGTTAAATATGCGTATCATTTTTGAGTAAAAAATTAACATTACTTTAGCGGTCTAGTATTAATTTAAAGTTCTTTGGTGATCTCTATGTCACCAAGCCATCTTCGGCGATTCTCGCTTGCGCTATGATCTGTGCTCTTTGGTTAAAACCAGGCTTGCAAAGCCGGAGCCGGAGCCGAGGAGCAGGGAGCCGCTACTTTTTGCTGGAGCCGGAGCCGAAAAAATCTGGCGGCTCCACGGCTCCCAAATGCTTTTTTTTAGCTTAAAAATTCGAAATTTGTTTGATTGTTTGCCTCCTACAATTTGAAATGTTGTTATTTTTACGAACGCCACAACAGTAACAGCGTTAAAATGATAGCGTGCACGCACATCACCACAAGAAATCTTTAATGGGGAATCGTTTTGTGTTCGTTTTAAATCTTGTTTACCCTCCAAAATTTTTTTAACGGCTTGTTATTTTGTTATATATAAAGTTAAAACAGTTTTATTTCATAGAATAATTGTATCAATCATTTAAAATAAATTTTTACTAAGACGACAAATAGAACGCGTCATTTCGTATTATTATTTGACCGCGAATCAGGCCCGTAGCGTGTGTGGGGGCCAGGGGGGGCTTAGCCCCCCCTTGCGTTTTGTCTATCCCCCTCTGCTTATTTGCTCTACTTAGTAAAATATATTACCTGCCCCCTGCTATTGCCTGGCCCCTGTTGTAGAATACCTGGCCCCTGCTGTAGAATTTTCACGCTACGGGGCTGCCGCGAATTTGTAATAGACTAAAAACAAAATGATCGCTTTCTGTATTTAACAATTTTATTATAAACAGAATATCTGAAACAGAGTAGATAAATTTATAAGGCTGTTGCTATACGGACCCGGGTCCCAATAAAATCCGATCGTTATTCAAACAATTATATAAAAAAAAACAATAATGAAGTTTATGTATAGCTAAGTTAAGTGCATATTTGCCACGGGCCCGAATAACAATCATACTTTACTGGGACGGGGTCCGAATAAAAATCAGAGTTTATTGGTACCCAGGTCCGAATAATCACTTTGAATTGATAAATAATAAATATAAATACTGAAATCTTTAAAATATTTTAAATAAAGTATCATTTTACTATTTGCTAATTTGATCATTGAAATAACTTTTTATTACTTATGAAAATGGCGACTAGTGAAATCTCGGTCGAAAATAATGATAGGATTCTGGATGCACTGAAACGGTTTGTTTTTAGTAAAACCGACATGCGTATATTTTTCAAGTTCCTGACTAGGGGGCAGCCCCGTAGCGTGAAAATTCCACAGCAGGGGCCAGGCATTCTAGGCAGGGGCCAGGCAATAGCAGGGGGCAGGTAATACATTTTACTAAGTAGAACAAATAAGCAGAGGGGGCCTGACAAAACGCATGGGGCCCTGGCCCCCTGCCCCCCCCACAAGCTACGGGCCTGCTATGGGGGTGAACGCGACAAAATTTGCATAACTTTTTATCAGCGGCATGTTTGCGTGGCGCAATTACAAAAATATTTGTCTCGTGTGATACTACCATAATAGAGAGCCGGAGCCGTGCCGGAGCCGTCAAATTTGTGGGAGCCTGAGCCGGAAAAAAATTTGGCGGCTCCGCAAGCCTGGTTTAAACGACGGTATGACGTAGCCGCGGCCCGCGGCGCTCAGCTGTGATTTTGTGGCATCACTGGAATGTGTACATTATTTGGCTGTGGACTTGGAGTAACTTAACACTGTAAACAAACTAATAGTCATTAGTTAGTTATCAACATCTTATTCTTACTTCTTTAGGCTTGAATAATGGCTTTGTCAAATGCCAATTGAATTCAATAAAATTTGTATTTCAATTTTCAAACTTGTAAAGTACAGAAATACAGAATTATTGTTCTCAAATCTCAATTCCATTCAATCTTGTTATTTGTTTTTTTCAATTAATTATCCATTTCAATACACATCATAAACTATGAACATTTGAACAATAACAATAAGCAAATAAGCATCCATCATCCAATGAGCAAATGACAAGACGAGATGAACTCAGATGATGAGTCTGACTTTCTCCTCAGATTCAAAACAATTAGTGCACTACAATAGTTCTTCACTTCCAACTTCTAATCAGCCAATGTCATTTAACTATTTAGGCCAACTGTTCAGAAGGCATCCAACCCCTCAGATTAACCGGTGTCTGCAAAGTACCAAAATCCGGAATCATAATCCGGTTCCGGTACCGGATCCGGCGGATTTCACATAAGAAAATCCGGATCCGGATCCGGTTGGAAAAAGCGGATCCGGCACACCCCTACTCAAAGTAGACTGACTCCCAGAGTGACTCTCAAAGTAGACTGACTCCCAGAGTGACTCTCAAAGTAGACTGACTCCCAGGGTGACTCTCAAAGTAGACTGACTCCCAGAGTGACTCTCAAAGTAGACTGACTCTCAAAGTAGACTCTCCCAGAGTGACTCTCAAAGTAGACTGAATCTCAGAGTGACTCTCAAAGTAGACTGACTCTCAGAGTGACTCTCAAAGTAGACTGACTCCCAGAGTGACTCTCAAAGTAGACTGACTCCCAGAGTGACTCTCAAAGTAGACTGACTCCCAGAGTGACTCTCAAAGTAGACTGACTCCCAGAGTGACTCTCAAAGTATACTCTCCCAGAGTGACTCTCAAAGTAGACTGACTCCCAGAGTGACTCTCAAAGTAGACTGACTCCCAGAGTGACTCTCAAAGTAGACTGACTCTCAGAGTGACTCTAAGTAGACTGACTCTCAGAGTGACTCTCAAAGTAGATTTATTCTCAGAGTGACTCTCAAAGTAGACTGACTCCCAGAGTGACTCTCAAAGTAGACTGACTCCCAGGGTGACTCTCAAAGTAGATTTATTCTCAGAGTGACTCTCAAAGTAGACTGACTCCTAGAGTGACTCTCAAAGTAGGCTGACTCCCACAGTGACTCTCAAAGTAGACTGACTTCCAGAGTGACTCTCAAAGTAGACTGACTCCCAGAGTGACTCTCAAAGTAGACTGACTCAAAGTAGACTCTCCCAGAGTGACTCTCAAAGTAGACTGAATCTCAGAGTGTCTCTCAAAGTAGACTGACTCTCAAAGTAGACTCTCCCAGAGTGACTCTCAAAGTAGACTGAATCTCAGAGTGACTCTCAAAGTAGACTGACTCTCAGAGTGACTCTCAAAGTAGACTGACTCCCAGAGTGACTCTCAAAGTAGACTGACTCCCAGAGTGACTCTCAAAGTAGACTGACTCCCAGAGTGACTCTCAAAGTATACCCTCCCAGAGTGACTCTCAAAGTAGACTGACTCTCAGAGTGACTCTCAAAGTAGATTTATTCTCAGAGTGACTCTCAAAGTAGACTGACTCCCAGAGTGACTCTCAAAGTAGACTGACTCCCAGAGTGACTCTCAAAGTAGATTGAATCTCAAAGTGACTCTCAAAGTAGACTGACTCTCAGAGTGATTCTCAAAGTAGACTGACTCTCAGAGTGACTCTCAAAGTAGACTGACTCTCAGAGTGACTCTCAAAGTAGACTGACTCTCAAAATAGATTTATTCTCAGAGTGACTCTCAAAGTAGACTGACTCTCAGAGTGACTCTCAAAGTAGACTGATTCCCATAACTTTCAAAGTTCGCCATTAATTATCTTTCCATCCACTAGCCGATTCTGCAATGGTCAATAGGCCTAGGAAGAGTCACGTGTCTAGCAGGCATATTGTGTAACAGAGAATCATATTTCATAGAATACACACCAACTTTCAGACAATTTTTGTAACACTTTTTTCATTTTTTTTGGTTGAAAAATCTTGGATATTTTTTCTTTTTAGTTTAACGAATGATTATAATGTTTTTAGAAATGTGTATGCATCCCCCAAAGCATAATTAAAAAAAAAATAATTATAACTTTTCCAGACATTTTCCAGACACAAATAGTTTTACTATTGACACAAATAGTTTTACTATTTGTACTTTTGTAGTTGTGAGAGAGCGCATTTTTTTACAATTTTTTATTTCTTTTCTTTTTTCATGCTTTTACCCTTTCACTATCGTACTGCACATGTTTTCCTCCATTTAATTCCCGCCAAATGTTTACTTTTGTTGAAGTGCAGACGTTACTGCCGGGGCTCGTGCCTCTGTGTCACGAGTATACTTGGGCATGCGCACAATTTCCGACAGTAATTTCTGTTTATTCATAATCGTGTCTGCAACAGCTTTTCGGTGTATACATGTTGAGGGGAAAAAGTGGTGCTTTTCGGTTGAAGAAAATTTGAGCAATGAATATACATGAATGCTTGAGTATGTGTTGGTGGTGGTGGTGTGTGTGTGGGGGGGGGTGTTGTGAAAGGGTAAGCTACTACATGACCTATACTCAGGGTTAACGAAACGGAAACAGTAGCATAAACCGAAGGGTAGAAGGGGTCGGTGGTTTAATCAATCAACCCCTGAATACTAGTTACGCCTTTGCATTGACGCAGTAGGTCGTGTAACAGTAATCAATCAATGTCAGTTTAAGAGTTCGATCACTTTGTTTTATTAGCTGTGAAACAAACCTGTTTTCTGGACCGTTGGTTGTTAGTTAAGTTACACATCACTAGCTTACAGAGTTTAGTTACACATCACTAGCTTACAGAGTTTAGTTACACATTGTCACAGATTGTGACTAATCTGTCGAAACCATCCCCTTACTCCAAGCCTTAACGTAGTAGTATTACTAACGTAAGATGTACATTAAACCATGTAGAATAATATAACGTTCCCACTCTCAAGTTCCCCACCCGTTTCACCCCCCCCCCCCCCCGTAATTGCGTCATAGACCAGGTGTTCAGCGGAACCTCCGCCGACGAACCCCAGTAGCGGTAAACAGAAACACGTTACTTTCCACGCGGGGAAGTTTCCCTGGTCACTCGGCCCTGGTCAATTGCCGACAAAGGGATGGAGGTCCAGTTACTATTGTCTTTGTCTGCATGGCGTACTTCTCTCCCCCCCCCCCCCCCATCTAGGCTCCACCCCCTAATTTGAATGTTTGAATGAAGCAGATATTATATTTGATTGGCTAAGGGTCACGTGTGAAAAGCGATGTGGGGGGAATGAAAGATAGATTCAAGACATTCGACCGGTGAGCCGAGTCGGAGAGAGTCGATTGGTGAATAGTCTCTGAGTGAGAGAAAGAGAGACATAGAGAGAGAGAGAGAGAGAAATTGAGAGAGAGATCTAGAGTGAACACGTCCTTCAATTTATTCATGATTTTATATTGGATTACCTCTTTTGCTGTATCTTTTTGGATTACCTTTGCTTTATTTGAAAGGCCACCAGAGCCCTGTTACGGACTGGTGCCTCTCTGTAAATAAATATTGGATTGTTGTCACACGACACTTGTTGGATTGATCATCGTGACTGGTTTTACGTCTAATTGTTGGTGAGACTGTGTGTGTGGCGGAAACGAAAAATACAAATACGAGTCAACCTTTGGGTCAGCCCTCATACCACTAGCAACAAGCCAGGGATACCCTCAAAGGGGACCTCAACATCTGGGGACCCTTCTCGGGATCTTCAACATCTGGGGTCTCGCTCCGGGATCCTCAACACACATCACTAGCCTACAGAGTTTAGTTACACATCACTAGCTTACAGAGTTTAGTTACACATCACTAGCTTACAGAGTTTAGTTACAAATCACTAGCTTGAAGAGTTTAACTACACATCACTAGCTTACAGAGTTAAGTTACAAATCACTAGCTTACAGAGTTTAGTTACACATCACTAGCTTACAGAGTTTAGTTACACATCACTAGCTTACAGAGTTTAGTTACACATCACTAGCTTTCAGAGTTTAGTTACACATCACTAGCTTACAGAGTTTAGTTACACATCACTAGCTTACAGAGTTTAGTTACACATCACTAGCTTACAGAGTTAAGTTACACATAAATAGATTGCAGAAATTAACTACACATCACTAGTTTACAGAGTTTAGTTACACATCACTAGCTTACAGAGTTTAGTTACACATCACTAGCCTACAGAGTTTACTTACACATCACTAGCTTACAGAGTTTAGTTACACATCGCTAGCTTACAGAGTTTAGTTACACATCGCTAGCTTACAGAGTTAAATTACACATCACTAGCTTACAGAGTTTAGTTACACATCGCTAGCTTACAGTACACATTTGATGAAGCTAGTGTTGATATGTTTTCATAAATGGTTCTTAACATAATTATTTTGCGTGGAGGCCATTTTGTTTTTGTCGAAGTCCCTGAAGAGATGAGTTGTTTATCCCACTGATGAATCGGTTTTCGCAGTGCCCTTCTTTTATCCTCACTAAAGCCGAGAGTTCAATGGGGGCTGTCCATTAATTACGTCAACAAAATAGGGAAGAGGGGGGGGGGGTCAGAAAATTTTTGACAATTGTTGACAAGGGGGAGGTCAAGAAAAGTTGACGTCAACAATGTTACTTTTTTTTAAAATTTAATATAAATACTTAATAAATAGGAAAATTAAGCAGCGTTTGTAGTCCTGTGTTACACACTCGCTTAACATTCAGTATTTTAATTAAACTAACTATATCCCTACTAATTTTGCCACATAAACATTTTGGAAGTCACCTTTTTTAGGGGGGGGGGTAATCAAATGTTGACGTAATTTTATAGGGGGGGGGGTCTCTGGAAGTTTGACAAGTTGTTGACAAGGGGGAGGGGGTAAAAATCGCCAAAAATTTGTTGACATAAATAATGGACAGCCACATGGCTATGGAGCCACCACGGGAGACATATGCAGGTGATTTGGACTCACCTGAAGTCGAGACCGTAACCCACAGCATGCTAGTCTTGCTGCAGTATCTGGCTGTTACCAAAGTACTTCCCCGTCCACCTCATACATGGGACCATTTTTTTTAAAGCTTTCTTGTAGTAAAACTTGGCACCACGAGAGAAATGGAGGGAGCTTTCGCCATGACCTGAAAAATTCACTCAGTTCGTAATAGAGATTTGGCGGATCTATCGCAGGACCATCCGACCCCTCGAATTTATCGAACGGAAAAAGTTTACTTTTAGAAACCGAGTCGAACATTGAATGTAACTAAAGATTATTAACAATATTAGCTGTGCTCTGCAAAACTTTTGCATAGAGTTATATTCCCTTCGGTTAGGTTAGTAGGCTAGGTTATTTTTGGATTCGAACAGATCCGATTTTTTCATGATTTTTATTACTACTATTGTTTACGATTGACGATTTTAAACTGGAATACTGTTGTATTAATTCTTTACTTTCGATTTAACGCAGAATCCACACCGCTATTATAAACAATATTTTTATGTATACAATTGTGTCAGTGAATTTTCTTCTTGTGCACATAAACTAGAACTCATCAATACACACACTGTTAGAAAAATTAAAATAAGAAGCAAACACAAGTAAATGAAATTAGAACCTTTATTCTCTTTAATATCTTTACAAAGACTTATGACACAAAATATAAGATCATATTTTATGCTCTCAGGAGAAAAGTAATGTTTTTAAATATGGAAGCTTTACACCAGTTTTACACAAATAATAATTGTCTCTCTCTCTTAACACAAAACTTAATTTTTTCAATACCTTAAGGCTACGTTTTCAAACCCTAAATCTACATTTACAGTGTGTCAGAAATTAACCCAGCATTGCTATCTAATGCGGATACCGGATATACACAGCGTCACTAATGCTACAACCCCCATTGAATGATGGTTAGTTAAAACTGTAAATTAAAGTTTTATTGATTGATAAATTAAGCCACAAGATACGATTCAGTCTGTTTTTAATGTCTTTTGAAGCTAGATAAATATAGATTTTTATTTATTTGTCTTTCACGTAGTTCTCAAATGTAAACATGGCACTAACAACAAAACCTCTAAGCAAAAAGAAAATATTTTCAATTATTAGACAAGTGAAAAAAAAATAGCTTCCCCTTGTTAACTGGCGTACTGACAATGGCGTTAGATATGTATCTCGGCAAGAATAGCTTCCCTTGTTTAGTTTTTGTTTTTTTTGTTTTAATGCGAATTTCTAACCCGAGAAGAAAATATAGTAATGAAGTTAATAAATATAAATAACACAAACAAATAACAATATGACGTATACACACCACTGGTCGTTCTATCTACACTCATTCAATACTATGTTATTTTTACAATCCCGTCATTGGCCGAGGTTGCTGTAACAGATGAATTCTACACTTCATCTGTCCCTTGAGCCCTACGGGGGCTTAATGGAAGTTTACTTTTTTTTTACGTTATGTTATTTTATACTGGACATGACAAGGAAAAAAAATTATTATTAAATTATGTACGAGTTGTTAATACATATATATATATATATATATATATATATATATATATATATATATATATATATATATATATATATCACATCTCTATGTTGCTGTTTTGAATAATGCATACCATTATGGGGCAGCCTATACCAAATACATAATGTGTGTAATAACTAACATAATGAAATATGACATACATACACACGTACGAGCGCACAAACTTTACTGTACACATTAGATGATGCGTCTTCAAAGCAAGCAAAAAAAAAACAACAACAAATAATAGGTAGATATATCTATTAAACAAACCGTTATTACTTACTGCTTAGATTTACAGCAATTATATAGAATAAATGAAACGCGTTCTTCAAAGCAGGCCCGTCTTAACGAATGGGTTGACACATCAGCCCCCCCCCCCCCACGATTATAGACAGGGCCATTATTAGGTATTGGGAGCACCAGTAACTGTCGGAGCCGTCAATTCTTAAGATATTACTGGAAAGGAGCTATAATTTGGACATGGTCTTCCCAGGCGTTTGTCTGTACATACAAACGGTTCTTAGTATATGGGTTACTGTTTATTGAACACTAATAGTCCAATCTGTTAAATGGTTGTCCCAAACGCAATGGTTTGTTCCCGGGGGTGGGGGCTTAATGCCGTTAAGAAGACCCGACCTTCAAGTTCCGGTTTTCATTTTACTGGCTGTTTAGTTTTCTGTTTTTTTTTTTTAATATTTACAAAACATCAAGTGACCTTTGACCGAGGGGAGTGAACTCTGCCAGGGTCACTAACCCCTATAAAAAATACATGTGATAATTTGGGAGGGTGGGGGATTATTCTACCTCCAGGGTTTAAAATTGTTGGTGTTCAACTTTAGCGAAATCTGGCCAAGTGGTTCATGCAAATAGTAAAATAGGAGCCCGACACCATGGACAATGGGATTAAATCTTTTACCAACAGACTTAGCAGGGGAAAGGATGGAGGGGTGGGGAGGGGGGAGTGAGAGAGCAAGCCCACACAGTTTTCAATCAGACATAGGGGTAAAGATGGGGGGGGGGTCATCGTGTTTTTTTTAACGAAAAGGGGGCTGTTCTTATGAGAAATGTTTCAATATGTAACTTTTGTTTTCGTATAAATCTCAATAGGGAATTATTTATGCAATGTCCGTGTGTGTGAGAGAGACACATCACAACCAAAATGTCTTTCCAACATGTATTCATACGCTTTCTCTATCAAGTCAACCAGCAACAGAATTTGCCCCATGGTCAAAAAAGTGTAAATGTATGTTTATTTTTAATCCCAGTGACCTACAAATGGGTCTCGCGAAAAAGAATTTGATAATGGACCATACATAAACAAAACGAGGGACACATACCTCACTAAGTCCAAGACCAGCAATGACCATCAATTATATATATATATAAGGAGTAAAACAATTCATTACAACTTTTTAAGTATTGCTAATGGGTAAGAATATTGTACATCCATTATGTGAACAATAAATATGTATACAGTTCAAAGCATTTGTTTTAATTATATAGTACATTATAAAGAAAGATGTTGTTTGTCAACTTTATGCGCTGGAATACATTTGTTAGTGCTAATTACTCAATGTGCTGTAATGAGTCTCAGAACCGGAAATGCATCAACCAGTGTAACCAGATTTCTTGGGAGTTTGGGTGGTGTTTGGGTGGGATTCCTAACTCACTGACGATCTGTGGTGGGTTGGCGGGTTTGTGGTGGGTTGGCGGGGTTGTGGTGTGTTGGCGGGTTTATGGTGGGTTGGCGGGTTTGTGGTGGGTTGGCGGGTTTGTGGTGGGTTGGCGGGTTTGTGGTGAATTAAAATTGTATATTACTTAGATGAAAAAATAATGCATAAAATCTATAAAAAAAAATAAGATCAAATTATAACAATTATTTTTCACTATTACAAATCTAGCGGGATTTGGTGATGTTCTGGTTGAGTTTCGGCTGTTTTTGTTTCAAAACATCTGGCAACACTGGTTTCTACAGTAAGGACCCTGTTGAGAATGCCAACTTTTCATGCTTTTAACTATAATTAAACTATCTCTGTCTTTTAAAAGTTCCCAAAATGGTCTCCTACACCCGGGGGCCCTAACCGACCCCCCCCCAAAACACACACTTCTGATAACAATCATTAAACTGTGGAGGGGGGCCCATTGCAAGTGAATGAAACAGTTGTGAGACTCAGTACTGAACATTTTTTTTACCCCTTCACTGATACGTTGCTGTTATTTCTTTACTCATTAGTAAACATTTATTATTTTTTTTTTACAAAAGTCAGACCAAAATAGAATTAAATAAAATCCAAATCTACAACAGTTATTTACAAACAGACACAAAAAATATGATTATTTATTTATCCTTAAAAAAAATTTTTTTTAATAATCAACCAAAACATTGATGTTTGATATGTAAATGTTGATTTTTTTTTTTTTTTGAAAGTTAAACAATAACAAATTTCATCTGAAATAAATGTTGGAAATCATTTTCGATAAAACTGTGTGATAACCAGATCAACACTTTCTTTGTTTTGTTATTTCAAAGTTAATCTGATAGTATGCTATACCAAAATATGACATTTCAAAGTTTATCAGGTCTTATGCTTCACCAAGATATGGCATTTTATTTTTCAAAGTTTACACTTAAATCCAGTTTTCAATTTTTCAGCATGGGTCAGATGGTTGATGATGAATACATTTTCTTAATATTTTACATGGGATTAAATGTATTACAGATATGTTTGATAACACAGTTTGATTTGATATATATATATATATATATATTATTTATCCACAAAAACTCACGCAAACAAAACCTCACATATATATATACACATGAGTTGTTGATATCAGATCTATTACATTATATATGTATACATTACAGCATAGTGTTAAATTACAGTAATAATCAGTTATAATAAACAGTAATACGAGTGTTAATGGTATACAAGTGTTTATTCTTGTAGGGCCTACAGATGTGTAATATTGTGGAGGTAGACATGAAAATTATGTACTATAAAACAAACAATTAATTTGACATTAGTCAAACATAAATAAACTTTACAAAATAAAAAAAAAAAAAAATGAATCGACCCACGACCTTTGACATACCAATCAACTTAGCTGACGGTGACCCACTGTTTTTACTTGTGGACAATGATCAACTAGTTCACTAGCTGACTGACCTAGTTAAAACACTGTACTGACCAATCTTAAAAAAAAAAACCAAAAAGAAAATAACTTTTGTCAAAAAAAATTTTTTTTATCCAAACTTTATGAAAAAAAAGATAATATAATAAATAAAATTGCAAAATGGGGGTGGTGGTGGTGGGCATTCATAATGTAAAACAGTATCAAAATAATTACTCAGCATTGTTACAATGTTCTTTTGAAAAATATAATAATAATAATAAAAAATCTTGCGTGTATTGATGGTTGCTATGGCAAAAGCGTATTCCATTATTGTCCTTTTTTTTTCTTCTTCTTAAATATATGAACACAAAAAGAAGAAAAAAATTTGTTTTTTTTTTACTTTTGTTTAATTGTAATTCATTGTTCACAACGTCCGTGGAGTGCTTAAATGAAAAAAAAAAAGCCATCAATTGAAGGCTTGAAGACCTGCAGAAGAAGAAGCACAAATCTGTGGGGGCTGACCACCAGCATTATGTATATAATGTATCCCCCACAGAACATACATGGATGGGGTGAAGTACCTCCTAGAGTATGTCTTTGTCATCATATACAAAGAATTAAAAAAAAAAGAACCACAGTCCAAATATATATACACATATATATGTATCCTTTTTTTTTTTTTGGTTTCTAGTCTTTTTAAAAGTCTGGCAACATTTTTGATTGATCTCAAGAAATCCACATCCTGCCAAAGATACACTCCCACCAGATCTAGAAACCAAAATGAGTTATAAGGTTTTGACCCTTCCATCTCGAACCAGACAAAATGTTAATGCTATTATGATTCGAAAAAAAAAGAAGTACATTTGCATAATTTTACTTGACTGCGGTGGTGCCTGCATTCATTGAAGGATTCTTTGTTCTCAAATGACACAAATTTGACATTAAAGCTGTGATCATACAAAATTAAAAATTGAAATGTGTGTCTTTTATGACAGGACCTTAGCTCAGCAGCTTTACATTATTTTTTTTCTCCCATTTTTGCAATGCCAAAAAAAGAATCAGAAAGTACCTATATCTTAAAATGTGGTGCGAAAGTATCCTTGACAACACCAGCAAAGAAATACAGAGCTTCTTTTGGTTTTATCAGGAAGAGCCAGGTTTTTTTTTTTTAAAAAAAGGCTAAATCTTCTGTTAACCATATTTGGTCACTGTTAATAAATAACCGCAACTTTTTCTGCCATTCAGTTATCTCCCCTGTCACTTTTTCTGGCATTCAGTTATCTCCCCTGTCACTTTTTCTGGCATTCAGTTATCTCCCTTCTCACTTTGAAAGTATAAGCTGATCCTATATAACGATAAGTCCATTCAGATTTTTGGTCTCTGTCCATAATTTGAAGAATGAAAACAAAAGTAGATTTCAATGTCTTTTTTTATTTAAACCAAAATTTTCATTTTTTTTTAAATCATGAAAGAAATAGGTGGGTTGTTTTACACACTAGACTGCATGGGATGAAGTATCTGTGGTGTGTCAGAAAGTGATGAATGTGTTGTAGCTGGGGCATCTGGTGAAGTATCTGTGGTGTGTCAGAAAGTGATGAATGTGTTGTAGCTGGGGCATCTGGTGAAGTAGGTGTAGCCTGATGAAAGTGTTGTAATTACAGAAGCCAACAAAAAACATTAGCATAGCAGCTGATGAAATAGCTGTAGCCATAGCTGATGAAATTGTTGTAGTCACAGCTGGTAATGAAACTTTTATAGCCAACGCTGGTGATGAAATTGTTGTATGCACAGCTGTTGATCAAATTGTTGTATGCACAGCTGGTGATGAATTGTTGTATGCAAAGCTGTTGATGAAATTGTTGTAGCCACAGCTGTTGATGAGACTGTCGTAGCCACAGCTGGGGATGAATTGTTGTATGCACAGCTGTTGATGAAATAGTTGTAGCCACAGCTGTTGATGAGACTGTCGTAGCCACAGCTGGGGATGAATTGTTGTATGCACAGCTGTTGATGAAATAGTTGTAGCCACAGCTGTTGATGAAACTGTCGTAGCCACAGCTGGGGATGAATTGTTGTATGCACAGCTGTTGATGAGAATTGTTGTAGCTACAGCTGGTGGTGACATTGTAATAGCTGCAGCAGCTGATGAAACATTTCAGCTACATAACCTGCCTATTTAATCATAATTCTCTGCATTTTAGATTTCCTATGCAAACACACTCCTTTTTTAAAGAAACAATAATAATTCCATAATTCCTGATTTAAGAAAGTATTTTGAAAACTATTGTATTGCTGCTACATCCACAACTTTATGATCAAAAGCAAATTTTTTTATATTGATTATCCTAAATATAATCCTGAAAATCCGAGATTGTTATATGATTACAAATCTATCCAAACCAGGATGTTTTGAATCCTTCACTGATTCTGATCAATATTAGGTAAGGCCAATATCAACATAGGATGTTTCAAAATCAAACTTTGCATATATGCCAGTGCTATATAACAATTTATGTTTTTTTTTAAATTCTTTCTGGGACTATTCTGTGTTTCTTTGGTAACCACAATTGTCTTATTTAAAAAAAAAAAAAACTATTTTCTATTTTCGATGATTATGTCAGTACGGTGGCAAGAGTCATTGTTGCAAGATCCTAGTGGTAATTGCTCCAGCTTTTAAAGGAAAAAAGTGTGTAAAAAAAAATCCACCCAAATCTTGATGACGTCAATAAAAATAATATCACTATATGAGTACCCAGCTTCAGAGCAAGCTCAATGATGCCGAGAGGTGAGATTTCCAAAAAAAAAAAGGTCAAAGATCAGTTAAACACCTGCACCTCGCATAGCACAGCCCCAAACAGCCTGGACCAGCCGATCTGGCGGCCCCAGGCCTCGATCAGGACGTATCGGCCCACTAGGTGGCCCACGCACTGCAGGACGAGCCTCTTGCTGAAAAGGGCGTTGTTGATGGAGGAGATGTAGTTGCACATGTTGCCGGAGGCGTAGGATTCGTCGTGCTCGTCGTCCTTCTTCTGGATCTTGTCGTCCACATACACCACCAGCTGGTCCAGGTTGCGCATGTAGTCCTTGAAGGAGACGGCCCTGGCTGTAAGGGGTGGGGGTGGAAACAGAGAAACATTGCATCATGAGACACTGTGTGGTGGTGTGGTTGGGGGGGGGAACAACGTGTGAAAGGACAATACAAACATTATTAACGATACTTCTCTAGTGTCTCGCCTGCGATACATTTAACGATTATGACTAAGTATCGATACTTCTATAGTGTCTCACCTGCGATACATTTAACGATTATGACTAATTATCGATACTTCTTTAGTGTCTCGCTTGCGATACAATTAACTATTATGACTAATTATCGATACTTCTATAGTAATTTTTTTTTTACTATTTAATATTTTCCTGATTCAGGCAGTTAAGATGCTTTCAAATATGACTCATTGTTAAAAGAGCACATATAGAGGACAATTATAGGCGACTATCTATGGTATATTGCAGGAAAATTCAAAATATGTTCCATTGTTTATGGTGAAATTCTTGATTGGGGGGAGGGGGAGGTGACACCCTAAGTTTCCCCACACCGGGTGACACCGACCATAGTGACGCCTTTGTTGCTAAAGCAATGACTCTCAACGTGTGGGTCGCTATCAAATGTAAATGTATCACAAATGTAAATGTATCACAAATGTAAATGTATCACACATGTAAATGTATCACAAATGTAAATGTATCACAAATGTACATGTATCACAAATTTAAATGTATCACAAATGTAAATGTATCACAAATGTAAATGTATCATTAAAATTTATCAATCTGTACATTAACGACGCTTTCATTCTCTTATCATATAACTTAGTTTTCCTTATGGAGGTCGCGAAAGGAAAAAAAAAACAGTTTATTAAAACGGTTAGAGTCTGGGAACCGAAACTGAAGCCACTAGTAACAGAAACAAAAGGGTTAATTTTTTTTTTTAAAACCATACAATTACAAATAATGATTTACGGAATGGTTGATAAAATTTTAAAATTCTCATCCAGTCCAACATTCAGCAAAAGGTTCGACATTTCCGTTTTTTGATTCCCGCTGATGTTTCCATTACTAGTTCTCTTCATAATTAAATTTTTTAAACAAAGTTAAAAAATAAAACAGAAAAAAAGAATACAAAAAAGAACCCAACATGTATACAACATTCAAAATGTAGTTGGGCTAGTTCAACATGTATACAACATTTAAAATGTAGTTGGGCTAGTTCAACATGTACACAACATTCAAATGTAGGCAGGCTAGTTCAACATGTATACAACATTCAAAATGTAGGTAGGCTAGTTCAACATGTACACTACATTCAAAATGTAGGCAGGCTAGTTCAACATGTACACAACATTCAAAATGTAGTTGGGCTAGTTCGACATGTATACAACATTCAAAATGTAGGCAGGCTAGTTCAACATGTACACTACATTCAAAATGTAGGCAGGCTAGTTCAACATGTACACAACATTCAAAATGTAGGTGGGCTAGTTCGACATGTATACAACATTCAAAATGTAGGCAGGCTAGTTTAACATGTACACAACATTCAAAATGTAGGTGGGCTAGTTCGACATGTATACAACATTCAAAATGTAGGCAGGCTAGTTCAACATGTATACAACATTCAAAATGTAGGTGGGCTAGTTCAACATGTACACTACATTCAAAATGTAGGCAGGCTAGTTCAACATGTACACAACATTCAAAATGTAGGTAGGCTAGTTCAACATGTATACAACATTCAAAATGTAGGTAGGCTAGTTCAACATGTATACAACATTCAAAATGTAGGTAGGCTAGTTCAACATGTATACAACATTCAACCAAAAGTTCTAATACAACAAAAATTCTTCTAAGAAGGCCTACCAGGTCCGTCGCCCTGCCAGGTGTAGATCACCACCCCAGAGACCGTCGTCCTCTGGCCCAGGTCCACTGTCCAGAGCGGGTACTTCCCGTACAGGTTGTCCAAGATGGTGCAGCTCTGGAGCCTGAGGTCCAGGTCGCCGTCCACAGCGCGTTCAGCGTGACCCTCACGGATGTGTCGCTTGTTGAGTTTTTTATTGATCCAGCTGTCCTTCTTGTAGGCCAGATTCTCAACTAGAATGTACAGACACAGTAGAGTGTGCAAACACAATAGAATGTACAAACACAATAGAATGTACAGACACAGTAGAATGTACGGACACAGTAGAATGTACAGACACAGTAGAATGTACAGACACAGTAGAGTGTACAGACACAGTAGAATGTACAAACACAGTAAAATATACAAACACAATAGAATGTACAGACACAGTAGAATGTACAGACACAGTAGAATGTACAGACACAATAGAATGTACAAACACAATAGAATGTACAGACACAGTAGAATGTACAGACACAGTAGAATGTACAGACACAGTAGAATGTACAGACACAGTAGAATGTACAAACACAATAGAATGTACAGACACAGTAGAATGTACAGACACAGTAGAATGTACAAACACAATAGAATGCACAAGCACAATAGAATGTACAGACACAATAGAATGTACAAATACAATAGAATGTACAAACACAGTAGAATGTACAGACACAGTAGAATGTACAAACACAATAGAATGTACAGACACAGTAGAATGTACAGACACAGTAGAATGTACAGACACAGTAGAATGTACAAACACAATAAAATATACAAACACAATAGAATGTACAAACACAATAAAATATATAAACACAATAGAATGTACAAACACAATAAAATATATAAACACAATAGAGTGTAAAAACACAATAGAATGTACAAAATGAATCCCACACTTCAAATACATCATAATGAAAATAAAAATACCAGAATATATGTCATTGTGAAGCGATCTGCAAGGGGAATCCCCCTTTCCTTTCAAACATTTATTCATATTTATTTCATTTTTCCGGATATGGGAGGGGAGGGGGGGGGTCAGTGCAGGGCCATATGAGTCTGTGTTTATCAAGGGGGCCCTCCATTTTCTGGCAGCAGCACTGCAATCTGAATATTTGTAATCTCTGTATTGCTTATTAAACGCCTTCTTCAAAAGTATGGCGGCCCAGAATCCAACGGACCGTTTCCCCCCCTCCCCCCCCTCCTAAGAAGCCCCCGCAATTCGTGGATATGTGCCTGATAGAAAATCTTTTTTTTTTCGGCGTAAAAATATATTTGAAAAAAAGGCAGCGATAGGACAACAAATGATGGCGGATTCAACGAATAAGCATCTGACCTGTTTTTAATTTTCCTTGACAATTAGTAAATAATTAAACAACGGTGTTGGGGAATGGGTCACCGTGCAATGTTTCCCTCTAAAGCTGAGCGCGTGAGCGATCGCTCACACGAATTCAGAGCGTTGCTCATACGACACGTACGATCGCTCACTCCGACGGACGACATCGCTTAAAATCGCTCACAAATTTTGGCCTCAAACTAAATGTCGCTCAGAGACAAAATTTATTTTTTGCTCACTTCATACCACACCTTAGAGGGAATATTGGATGGGTGATAACATAATAGATGAACACAAATTGGAGAGTAACTCTCATGAGTCTGTATGTAATTGTAGTGACATTAAAGGACATTAACTATCACGCAAGCCTTCGCGCAACAGAATACCACGGCGAGATAAATAAGCCCAAACTACTGTCTTCTTCCTTTGGCTCTACAGCCCATTTAGGGTCCTGGCCTGCCATACTACTCTTCTCCACTTTTCCCGATCCATGGTCTTCTTCCTTCACTCCCCCACTCCTATGGCTTTAAGGTCTTTCTCAAACTCCTATGATCATTTGCGTCTTGGTCTGCCCTTAGGCCTTTTCTCATTGGCTGTTGCCTTATATATTGCTTTTGGACCTCTGTTGTTTTCCATTCTTTCTATGTGCCCTACCCACCTCAATCTATTCATTTTCATTTCAGCTGTTATATTTTGGTTCTTCGTACAGTTCGTAAAGTTAGGCTTTCACTACTGTGCTACAAAAAAAAAAACAACAATAGTCTCAGTTGCTAGTAAGCCAGCCCCGTAGCGTGAAAATTATACAGCAGGGGCCAGGCATTTTACAGCAGGGGCCAGGCATTCTACAACAGGGGCCAGGCATTCTACAGCAGGGGCCAGGCATTCTACAGCAGGGGGTGGGCAGGTAATACATTATACTAAGTAGAGCAAATAAGCAGAGGGGGGCCAGACAAAACGCCCCCAGGCCCCCTCGCACGCCACGGGCCTATAGTAAGCCCAGCGCGTTTGAGTTATATAAAATGACACTTGTTGGACAGTGGCAGTACACAGAGTGATGTGCTAAATTGTTTAATGCCATTCGAAACCTGATCACTACAGTAGATTAAATAGTGAACAATCAATATATTGGCCATAAAGAGGGTTTCTTATCTAACTGAACTAAACGCATGCTCCAGGTCCACGTACTTCACATTCTAGCCCCCCCCCTCCATCCCACAAACCACTAAGGCAGCCTCAGCGAACAACGATTTAACAAACCAGTTTAATTAAAGACACTTCATAGGTAAAAGTAAAGTTTCCTTAACCCTAACGGGCCCATCGGGGCAGATGAAGTATAGAATTCATCTGTTTCTATAACCTCGGCAAATGAAGGGATTGTGTGGTTAGCACAACGCCCCAGCCGCCTTTACTCCCCCCAACTTAAAGTCAGGTACCCATTTAAAGCTGGGTGAACTTGGGGGACTTTTACCACGAATTAAAAAAAAAAACAAAAAAAAAAACAATCAAAGGAATTTATTACTGCACATAATAGGCCTACATATAGAAAATCAAATAGTGAAAACCGTTATATGTTTAAAAAAGGTTATTCTCTACTTTAATTAAAAAAATAAACACTTCGTTTCCCTGATACGGTCATCAAAGTGTGACCTCTGACACCAGTACCCCTCCCCCTCTCCACTCCACTCACCGTCTCTACTTACCCCAGACCAGGTATCATTGGCTCAGTAGGTCATGAAAAAGTTTCAAATGTCCGTATTTAGAACAGACAAGCTCAGTTGTGGAATATTTAGGTCAACTACGGCCCGAGAGGTGTGGGGTGGGGGAGGGGGGACAGGGGCAAGTGGGGGGGGGGCAATGGGGGGGGCAAGGGAGGGCAAGGGAGGAGGGTGAAAAGACATAATATGCGTCGACCAGGGCAATGTATGTTTACTGACCTCTAGCGACCTCTAACGTTGTTGTTCTATTTTTTTTCGCTTTGTCGGTCGGCTGGACATGACGCTATGAGTGGCCAGATCATAAGAGAGAGAGAGAGAGAGAGAGAGAGAGAGAGAAAATTAGGTATTGTACTGAGGCGTTTGGGTAGGAATGAGGCTTGGTAACCGTAACATCTGTGGTGGTCAACCAGGTCATATTGTGAGAGGGAGGAGCATTGGCAGAACGGGAACGGATGAGTGGGGTGGGGGGTGGGTGGGGCGATATGATAGTGGAGTTAAATGAGGACAATCAGTCGGCGTGTAATATAAAAGAGGCGATAAGTGGACACTATCAAGGGCCGTAAGTGGGTGGTACTTCAGGGGGAATAAGTCACAAGGGAAATTTACTTACTAATGTACATTTAAAGGGATGATGCGGTGATGGGCTTGTGGTAAACAGAAAATGCAGCCGTCTAATTTTCCGAAGGCTGTGTGTGGCGAGAGTGCTTACTAGTAATGCGCAACTTTGAAAAGAAATTTTAATTTCCGTGCGTAGTATAGCGGTATATAACGCCTACTGAACGAGATACATGTGTGCGCACTCTGTTGTAATGTGCGTTCATTCTGTTGTAATGTGTGCACACTCTGTTATAATATGTGTGCATTCAGTTGTAATATGTGTGTGCACTTAGTTGTAATATATGTGTGCGCTCTGTTGTGATGTGTGTGTCCACACACTCTGTTGTAATGTGTGTGCGCACTCTGTTGTAATGTGTGTGCGACCGGCTAGTTGTACCCATGCCCTCTCACCACGCACAGCTTAGACGGGACACTGATAAGGAGAAAGTATTGTGGGGTGGGGAAGTCATGGGGTGGACAGGAGCGGCAATAAATGATAAAAAAAAAACGATCAAAAGGCAATAGGTTAACCAGACAGCTAAAGAGGTCAAGATGTAGGGGTCAGCATGGGGACTCAACAAGTTAATGGGGTGTGGGTTGTAATACATAGCAATATTGAAACGGGAACAGGGGTTGAACTAGAAATGCGATCAAAACATAATTTGGCCCATACAAATGACTGTTAACAAATGCTTCATTGTAAATTATCACCGAGTTTACTGAAGAGGGAATGCATTCATCATAACATAACAAGCCATCGCTACATTGGCTGTCTGGTGTTTCACTCATTATTTCGTTAAACGGTATGTAAAAAAAAAAGGTTTTTAATGTTCTATAAGCAATTCTAAGTAAAAACGGTTTTTAATGTTCTATATGCAATTCTAAGTAAAAAAACGGTTTTTAATGTTCTATATAACACGTTTAGTAAAAAACGGTATTTTGACAAAGACGTATTATTCCACTCACCTGGATTAAAAAAATAGAAAAGAAACAAAATATGGGATGGGGGTAGGGTGACGGAGGGTGTGTCTTGCGATATGTTATAAAATCATTTTGTTTTAACGTTATAAACGTTTCTCTTCTGTACCAGGCAATTGGTTTTAATCACCTGGAACAGTTGCTGCTCGTCATTGCCATTTTTTATTTCTGTTTAGGGGTGTCGTGGGGCGACGGTAATGTGAGAAAGAGTTCGAACATATCTTGTCTTAAGTTGATGGACATACACAGGTGATAGTAGGGCGAGAGCGGGTAATGTCAGGCTGACCTTAAATTGAATAACTTTGAGTCTAGAACATAATCAGGGAGTCGAGAGGAATGGGAAAAAAAAACAAACAAGGAACTAACGCATATCTGGATTTGAACCTGAAACGTTCACAGTGAGAGCAGTGCGCTCTGTCGAACAGGCCGACACATCTGACCGAGTGCATGTACAACTGGGTGTCTCCCCTTTGTACATTTGTACACAGTAGTCCAACGCAACCCACTGTATGTATGTACAACTCCGTGAATCCAATATGTACATTTGTACACACAGTAGTCCAACGCAACCCACTGTATGTATGTACAACTCCGTGTCTCCAATACATTTTGTACACACAGTAGTCCAACGCAACCCACTGTATGTATGTACAACTCCGTGAATCCAATATGTACATTTGTACACACAGTAGTCCAACGCAACCCACTATATGTATGTACAACTGGGTGTCTTGTCCTGTCCAATGTGTACATTATTACACACAGAATATGCATCTCTATAATCCAATGGGCCTTCAAATCTCTGCATGTCATAATTACTGGGGGGGGGCGTCTAACGCATGGACCCCCTCCCTCCCGAGGACTTACCCGAAATCACCCCCACACGAAAACTAGAGCCACATGTAAACCAAACAACCAGTGTACCATTCTGCTGAGTGGATGACTAGCGGGCCCCAAACAGAGCCCTTTTACCTGGGGGGGCATAAGGCTGTTCAGACGCGTATCACTGCCGTGTACAGGCAAGGAGTTCAATTTGTCACAGCCAGTTATGCAAGTAACACAGGACTCGCCAGTTGGTAACTTTCTATGTCGCTGTGAGTACAGCTATGCCTGTCTGTATACACGAATATCAGGGATGGCATAATGCGGCTCATTGGTGCCCCACGGGGGCTCCTTTCACGAGTTGTGTGCGACTCCAAAAAAAAACCAATTTTGTTTTTCTATTATTGAATTACTCTCTGTCAAAATAATCTTTATAAAAAAATGACGTCAATAAGGCCCTTAAAAAATAGGCCCTAATGTAAAGATGCACACTTTTTTTTGGTACCTTGATACATTTCGGTGTGTAATTTTGTATCTATCTATCTATCTATCTATCTATCTATCTATCTATCTATCTATCTATCTATCTATCTATCTATCTATCTATCTATCTATCTATCTATCTATCTATCTATCTATCTATCTATCTATCTATCTATCTATCTATCTATCTATCTATCTATCTATCTATCTATCTATCTATCTATCTATCTATCTATCTATCTATCTATCTATCTATCTATCTATCTATCTATCTATCTATCTATCTATCTATCTATCTATCTATCTATCTATCTATCTATCTATCTATCTATCTATCTATCTATCTATCTAATCTATTTCTAAGAACTCGCGCAAGGCTTAATTTGTAAACGTTAACATCACGGGTCTATTTCTATAGACGAGTAAATAAAGGCTAGCCCGCAACGTTGTTCGCATGTAACATTCTTTAACGACGTAACGTAACTTTGTTAACGGGGGAATGTTTACAAAAGTCGTTAACTTACACGAGGTTGCAATGAACACATTTTTTGTTATTAAATAAAGCAGACTGGATGGGAACAAAAAAAAAAAATAGCCTGTACGGGGGGAAATTAAACTAGCCCAACCGGAAGCTGTCTCCCTCCGGCAAATGAAAACCAAGCACGTTGTGTTATGCATGTCAAAGATGGGGGGAAAAAAAAGATTTTAAAAAAAATAAAAAATTCATGATTTTTTTTTCTTGTTGCAGTTGCAAAAGTTTATTTTAATTGGTAGACTGCATATCTGGTTCCACAAGCTGGTGAGTTCTTTCTGGTGCACAGGTAGTTAGTTATACAGTTCAGTGTGTGGGAGTGATGTCTGTGTTTGTAATTTGGCCACGTTCAATGTAATATCAAAGGCACACAACGCGTTGCAGATTAATATGTTGATGGTGATGTTTATGGAGTTATAGCAAAGGGTGCAACTAGATTAAAAAAAAATCATCTGTACGATATAACTGTGATAATGGAACAGGGCCGTTTTTAGGTCAATGAGGGCCCTAGACAGAGACAGGTAGATATTAATGGGCTATGATTTCAACAGATTTAATGATATGTTAGCAGTGGATTGAAGCCGTACGCTGCTTTAGCAATATTATTTGATGCGCCGGGCTTAGGTTGAGTGTCTATAGGGAGGTCATGAGTCGTAAGTGTAGACTTCAGGTTGTATTGAAGCGCTTCCATCGCGGGGCTCCTTTTTAGGAATGGAGGCCTGTGGCAGTTGTCTTAGTTGCCACACCTGTTGCCCCCCCCCCCCAGGCGAATGGGGGGCCCCCTTTAGGATGTAGGGAGCCCTAGGCATTATAGACGTTCCAGGGCTATGTTCAAGCCGTAGCAGATGTGACGGACGTACCATTTCTAACAGACGTACCAGATGTAACAGACGTACCAGATGTAACAGACGTACCAGATGTAACAGACGTACCAGAAATAACAGACGTAGCAGATGTAACAGACGTACCAGAAATAACAGACGTAGCAGATGTAACAAACTACTAGATGTAACAGACGTACCAGATGTAACAGACGTAGCAGATGTAACATACTACTAGATGTAACATACTACTAGATGTAACAGACGTAGCAGATGTAACAGACGTTGCAGATGTAACATACTACTAGATGTAACAGACGTACCAGATGTAACAGACGTACCAGATGTAACATACTACTAGATGTAACAGACGTACCAGTTCTAAGAGACGTACCAGATGTAACAGACGTACCAGATCTAACATACGTACCACATGTAACAGACGTATTCCATCTATGTTATATAATACATGGGCTAGTTTAAAGACGTACTAGGGATATCTTTTACTTTCCCTAATGACTTCCAGGGGCCCATTTGGTAACCTGGACGTACTTAAGGGCATATCGTTTTCATTCGAGGAAATTATCTCACCGCGGCTCGAACCCCAAGACCTTCCAGTTGGCAGCCCACCTCATTGCCAACTCGTCCATATAAACATTAAAAAAACAGAATGGCTAGTGAAGATTTACTTACTGCACGGCGTGTCCTCGTTCACTCTCATGAAGCCTTCGATGCATTCACCTGAAATTAAAATATTGACCACTGAAATCAACAACTAACATACATATTTAGTCAAACAAAAAACAACAACAAAGACAAAGAAATAAAATAAAAGAAAAGTGAAACAAAGTGACGCCACTGTCTAGCTGCCAACTCTTATAGGCTTCAGGTGATTAAGTTGCGGTTAAGAAAACGAGATCAAATTATTTTTTACACAGATAGGTTTTTATAAGATGTAAAAGAAATAGCTATTTACAGCAAGTCTGCATTCTTTCTAACACGTGACTGGTCAATGAATGAGCAATTACGTCATTGAAGGCATTGGTCTGGTATCGGGTTCGAATCTCCACCGATGCTGTCAGGTCAAACACAGCATCGGCTTTTAGTTACAAGGTTTGAACCCCTTGCAACCCCAGATAATATGTCCCCCTCCCCCTCTCTCCGTGGTGCCTCCACTGCTAAGGCACAATCCTAATGGCGGTTATGGGTTTTAAACTAAAATCAAGAGTTACATCTTTCACTGGATCTCATGTGAGTGACGATGTGCTTTTCGAACAACTATAAATATCAAGTTTAGTTTTTTTTTACAGTCATCGAGATTTAATTTCCTGGAAAGGGGGGAGGGGGGATGAGATATGAATACAAAAGGTTAGGAGGGAAGGAGGAGAGAGGGGGTTGAGTAACATCTTAAGTTAAAAATTGAGGATTATTTTGATCCCACTCCCAAACATAACACACCACAATGACCCTTTGACGAGCTAAGAAAGTATAGCGACAGATTACTTAGGTGGTTAAAACCCCAAGATACTGTCCAGTGCTGACTGAATTAAAAAAAAAAACGTTTCTCCTTTAGTACATGTCAGTGTTGATAAAGTTTACAGTTATAATGAGTAAGAAGAATGAAATGTGTATGATTGAAATGTGTCTTGTGGTCAGTATGATTTAAATCTGTCTTGTGGTCAGTATGATTGAAATCTGTCTAGTGGTCAGTATGATTGAAATCTGTCTAGAGGTCAGTATAATTTAAATCTGTCTAGTGGTCAGTATGATTGAAATCTGTCTTGTGGTCAGTATGATTGAAATCTGCCTTGTCCAATTTTATGTAGAAATTCGTCTTGTGGTCAGCCTGATTTAAATCTGTCTTGCGGTAAGTATGATAGAAATCTCTCTAGCGGCCAGTATGATTAAAATTTATCTCGTGGTCAGCATGTTTCATATTGGTCATATGGTCATCATATGGTCATCATATGCTACTCACCTGTAAATGGACAACCCAAGAGTCCAGCTCTCATGCTGATCTTGCCTCTCCACTCCACAGGTTGAAACCGGACATACCTGGCCACGAATGGACTATTCAAGAAATGAATTCTCGGCGTGTCTTTGTCCGAATTACCTCCAAATAGCTGGACACGGGTCAGAACATACGGACAGTAGGAGAAAACAAGGTGGGAGGCAAAGCGCCCACAGAAATGAAGGAGGATAGAGAGAGAAAAAAATGAACAATTACTATATTTATAAATAATGACAGTGTACAATGTTTATACATATTGTTATGCATATGTTTACGCATATGTTTATAATTGTATAAAATGTCTGCATGTCAACAAACGAGTGAAAAAAAATATATAAAAAATTGTACAACAAAGTGGTTTAAACAAGTGACCGTTAAGTGCTAGAGTGACCAATGATAACACACAAACACACACACACACCTACACGCACACATACGATACACACAAGAACAAGCACACGCCAAAATAATGCTGAAATGATGCAGCACACAGTAAACTATAAACACAATGGGGGTAGACATTATTTTCAACATTGGTTTGGATGGGGTGGGGGGACACAACATCAAACGGTGTGTGTGTGTGTGTGTGTGCATAATGCTGGAATTACTAAGAGTACAGCATTTACAACAACAACAAAGGACGACAATAAATAAATAAATAGATCCAAGGGGAAGCTATTCAATTCTCAAATTCATTAACACTATTACAACAGAAAACAAGTTGTCGACCCATGCTACTTCCGACCTAGTTTATAATATGAATTTGCGTCTATTGATTTGTTTTTTTTTTGAAAAGCTTAAATGTTGGCTAGCTAATAATTTCATTGAATCTGTATATTTACCTAATTTTTTTTTTTAAATTTATAAATCATTTTAATACTAAGTTAATTCACACAAAACAAAAGTTTTTTTTTTAAATTTCTATCAAAGAAAAACACAATTTTTGTTGTTGTTACGTGCAGTGGAATCGAACAAACATCAAAGAGTTAACTGGTTTGTTACGTGCATTCCCTCCTGCCCCCCCCCCCCCGCCACCCCATTTACCCACCATAATCCCTTTATTTTTTTTTTAAAACTTTTTGTAAAATTCTGAACATGCAAAAAGGAAAGCGTAAAGAAAGGTAAGTCGTATAGAACTTTGAAAAAATTTACTTTCCTCGAACAGTGCCGACATGACCTAATGCCACACTGACCTTTAAGATAACGCAAGGGATAAAAAGCTGTCCTGAGAAATTTATTATCATTCATGAAACTAACATGTAGAGTTTTAAATTAATCGTTATGGACGGAAAAGGGGGAATAACGCCTCTTAATATTTACTTGCAGATGAATGAGTTACGGTTATTTGGGCATTTTCATTTATTAAACTTCTCTCCCCCCTCTCCCCCCTTTTCTTTTTGGTGTATTACAATCGGGTTGGAAAGGGGGCGGGGGAGGTTAATGGTTCAGTCTTGTTGTTATTCTGGTTATTATAACTTGTTAAAAAGATATGGCCAACAGAGGACTATTCTAATATGTTATTATTATTTTTATACAACTGCCCTTCACTTCTACTTATGCATAAATAACCAATGGCGAAAAAAAATGTTTGACTGAAATACTTAATACATTTTAGAGGAAAGAAAGGGAATTCAAAACATTTGCGTATCTTTAATTTACTGTTTGTTCCATTTAATGAAAAATCCATTGCATATTATTTTTATTAGTTTATTTTTTTTAAATCATTATATTTTTTAATTTCTTTTCGCGCGCAAAAGCGGTAAGCTAAATCTGTACGCCAAAGTGATTTTTTTTTAAAGACAATCTTACATAGGTATGTATATATATATAGCTAAGTGAAGATGGCTGTTAGCTCTATTCAGGTGCCCAGAAGATTCGAGAATATTTTTTTTTTTTGGAAATTCATGCAAGTGACATGCAAGTACTGTTAGAAACTAAGTTTGTTTTTATTTTTTACATGGTACAAACTGACCAGTCATGCTTTTTTGTAGGGTGCACAACACAAACACAATTTGTGTGGGAGATAAGTAGCCAGGCAGTCAAGGGCAGACAAGTCATATTTTGTAAATTGATTACAAAACAGCACTCTGGTTTTTAATGATATTAATAATTTAATTTAAATAAGTCCCACATTTCTAACTTTTAAAATAAATAATAATAATATCGTTTTTTTATCAATATAAAAAAACGTAATTGATTTTGGGTGCCACATTTAAAAGTTTTATAGTAATAATAATAATAATATTGTTCATTATTTTTGTTCATTTTTTGCTCTATGCATTTATTAGTTTTGTCAACAGATTATTTAAAAAGTATTTTAGTTTAAAGAAATTTAAGAAAACAAAAAAAAAAATAAATAATTCTGGAATTATAATTTTTTTTTTGACCAGAGTGCTATTTTGAGATTGATTAAATCAAAACAAGGTAGTTAATGAATTAAATTCTACAGACGTAACAGGTTTATTGTGGATATGGATACTGAACAGTTTAAATTTAATTCATAAACGTTGTACAAGAACAAAACAAACCAGAAATAAATAAATAAATGAGTAAATATCGTTGAATCTGCTCAATTTATGTTCAGTGTCCATATCAACAAACACATTTAAAAATAATAATGTCAATTAATATTAAATAATTATCTTAGAAGCTTTAATGCAAATACGTACAACGAAATGAGAAATAAATCCATGTTGTATTATGTAGATTTTTTTTTAATGTTTTCATTAATCACGTGAATGCTCAAAGACAATCTCATTTGTAATGAGCGCTTAGATTGGCTCTTGTGCAGTCACGTGATGTAAGATTAATTGATTGATTGGTTAAACAGAATCAAAGTTAAAAACAAGTTAAAAAAAACATCAGAAATTTAGCAACAGTTAAGTTTATTTTTTTTTTAAAAAAAAGCACATGTAAATTAATCTTTACCAGCTACATGTCTTTCTCTCTAAACAAAATAAAATGTTATTAATTACGAAATGAATTCATGTTTTTTTATTTATTGTTTCGTGTTTTTTTTTCCTGCAGAAACTTTTGCATTTTTGAATCAATAAATACCGTCGTCCTGATCATAACTAAATTTAAAGCCAAACGTTGAATTAATTTTAAAGCCAAAAGATGAATTAATTTTAAGCCAAAAGTTGAATTAATTTTAAAGCCAAAAGTGGAATGAACTTTTAAAGCCAAAAGTTGAATTAACTTTTAAAAAATGCTAAATAAAATAAAGCTAATAGACAAACAAAAAAAAAATAAAGCATGATGAAATTTAGAAAAATAAAATACCTTTTAAAATTAGAAGCTATAAAACATGCAATATTTTAAGTATTCAAAAGTAAAATAATAAAAAAATATACCAGGACAGATTAAAGTAAAAAAAAATGTTATATTACCTAATGTTATATAAGTGATACGTATCATTATTTATTTACTTTTATTAAAAAAAGCAAATTCTATTTGCTGAGGAGTTTCATTAATATTTTCTAGCGTTATATAAATGTTTGCAATTGAAAGAGGAAAAAAAAACTTTTTTAAAAAAAAAAAATGAGAAAAATTAAAGTAGAACAATAAAAAAAAACACAGAAACAGCTAGAAAAAAAACTGGAATTAAAAAAATAATGGATCGGAAGTTATTAGTTTTTTTAATTAAATTTTATTTATTTATCATCATCGGTCCACTAATAGATTATTCTTGATTATTTAATTTTTGATATGGACAGGACAGGACTCCGGTATTTATAGATTGTGGTGTGAACTGACAAATCCAAAACTCGGTGGCACGAGTCGTAATTTTAGCTTTTTGTTTCATCACGAGAGTGTTTGTGAGTTTAACGAGAGATGCCGGATGGTATTGGTTACTGTGCGTTGTGTTGTGTGTGTTGCGTGTATGTGATGTGATGTGCTGTGTCTACGTGTTGCTATGGCGACAGCCTCCATCATCTTACCAGTCCTGTATCCGAGTATTTGTCAGGGATTAAATGAGATGAGGTTGTATTTAGAGATGGGCTCCACAACCACCGGCTCTAGAAAAATTAGAGAACAGTTTTTTCAAATATAAACAAGTACAAATACATAGCAAATTTCCTTTTTTTTTTTGGTAAAGACGAACACAAGCAAAAAAAAAAAATTACACATGAACACTTATTAAGAGCTCACGTGAGAAATCAGACAAACGACAGAACACGCGAAACAAATGCGGTTAGGTCCCTTTGGCTAATTGACCTTAACCTTGCATCACCATTGGCTCGAATTCCGACATTTCGAAGGACATGACTTCTTGTTATTCCGATAAACAAATAATCACGCAATTACAAATTAAATTTTTTTATAAAATTCCACAAAACGTTGCACACGTGACAATAAGCAGCATTTCTGGTCTTCTGTTGACACTTTTGGCAAAGTAAAGCAGAAGTGAGCTTTACTAAATTCATTGTGACATTAAATAACAACAACAAATAAGCATTTGAAAACGAAAGCTGAGAAGAAAAAAAATTTAGGAAACTTACAACGAAACAAAACATAAGTACATCAATACATGGAGACGAACACACACAAAAGCTTTTTTTTTTTCCAACGAAGACGATTTGTTCAACATACATATACTTTTGTTATGGTTTGTTACATTTATTATAATAGTAATTATTATTATTATTATTATTATAGTATAATACAATAGGTTATATTAATCATTCGATAGCATTAGTAATGCGAGGCGTTTTATATTTTCGCTGAAGTCAGTCAGGTAATGGCAAAATAAAAAAAAAAATAAAGTTATATTATAATGCAGTTTTTTTTTTTAAACAATATATATTGGTTTTCTTTTGATAGCCATGGCAACTATGCCGCCTTTGTCAAACAGGGTTCTCTTATGGTACATAAGCGTGTGAGCTAAGATATGAAGAAAAAAACAACTTTTTGTGCTGTTATGGTTTATAAAGAAATACAAGTTTTGATTAATAATAGCACACGAAACTAGTAGTAAATATGACGTCAAAAGGATGGGTGTTGTTTGGACTATTGAAAGGGAATTCACTCTCGTTAACAAGTGATGAAAATATATTCTACAGATTGCGATTAGGTCCCTTATTTTTTGAAAAAATAAAAAACGGCGGGTTCTGAATTTTATTATCATTCGTCAATGTAGGACAAACTCCGCCAGAAGACATTGTTTAACGGAAATCTCTGCGGTGCCTAAATGTTGCCTAATTATCGAGGATGGTTGGTGTGAGGTTATTCGTATTGTTTCCGGTGCGCAATTTAAACCTATCGACTGGACAAATAAAACGATAGTCTCAGGATGTCATTGATATTACTGGAAATTAAGAAAAAAAGTTTTAATGAGACCGTGGTTGATCTTTTGTGGTTGACATAATTCGTTAAATCTATTTGATATTTGGACAAAAAAATGCAATAAAACTGGAATTAATTTAGACTTAGTAAGGAGTGTATAAAATTGTATTCTAACACAAAATAAATAAATGAAATTGGATTTCGAATCAATAACAGTCACATATAAATTAAATTTAGATTCATAAACAATTACATGAAATTTCATGGACAGATTAAAGAAGAAAGACAGACAATAAAACACATATTGAATATGTCTACGTTGAAACATATCTAATGGCTACTTGTATAAATGTATCTTTAATCTACTTGTCATGCAAAACTATAAAAAAAATAAATTAAAAAAGTAAATTGGAAATTGAAAAAAAAAAAAAAAGACAGAATAATAAAAGAACATTGTTTGAGAAGGTATATGTGTGCAATGGTCAAGAAATGATTTGAAAAAGTTTATCAAAGGCTGAAAAAAATGTCAATAAATAAATTAATAAATAAAAAAAAAAACTAAAAACAAAAAATGAAAATAAAATAAAAAGGGAAACAATCAAGGTAAACATAATTTTTAAATTAGATAAATAACCCAAACCATTTTTTCTAAACATTTTTTTTTTAAAATATGAAAGCATAAGCCATTCCAGGCATCGATTCTAGCATGCAGGATCGAATTTAGGAGAAATCGATTATTAACGTTATTTATAATAGGCGGCGATGACTTCATTTGAAATTTGTGTCGTTGTTGTTGTGTGTGTGAGTTTATTCTTATTATGCCTTTATAAGCCCCACTTTGTTGACTAAATTGATACCAATAAATGTGCCTGTTAAAAGGATCGCCTAACAAAAAACATATTAGATTTATACAATAATGAGTTAGTGATAATGTTTTATTTTTTATAATGGTCATTATCTCATATGCGTCCGAAGTCTACTTTAATATAAGAAAGTCTTCCCATGAAAATCTGGACATATTTTCTATTTTTTTTATTTTTTTTTTACCCTTACTATACCAGTTCTATTTCTAGACATTCTATCTGGATGAAAGCTATAGCATCCCTTTGCCAAAACTAAAGACTTTAACAATGGAATGGACCAACATTCCAATAACCTTTTTTAATAATATAGGTGACGAGACTGTCACTGGACTATATACAACGTACATACAAACATCATGTAAGTTTATCAATTTTTTCACCGAGCTATTGATGGTCAGACTCTAAATTTTAAAAATAAACGTGATATTTACATAAATTAAAAGGTAAAAGTCAGATCGGTGAAAAACATGGCTGTCACTATATAGCAGGGTCGTCGTCTAAATCTGGCCGGTGATCGGTCACTTACCTTGGGGTCCAAATGGTGGGCATCTTTATAACTATACCAGACCCGGCTGTCGTTGCTGTAGGCGATTCTGAACCTCTGGACCCAGTGCTTCCTGGCGGTGTCTCCCCGGCCCTTGGTCGTGATGCCGGTGATCAGAGTAGGGGGCCCAACGTCTATCTGCAGCCACTGGCTATCTGCGGGGCCCATAAAAAATAGGAATCGTAAGATAACACAGTGAAGTAGTCGGAACACGCTGATTAGAAAAAAAATACGGTAACACAGCAGATACATGTTATAATTAAAAGCCCCCAGTCGTCTTGGTGTTGGCCGAGGTGGGGGAGCAGGCCCGTAGCGTGCGGGGGGATCAGGGGGCCGGACCCCCCCCCTGCGTTTTGTCTGGCCCCCTCTGCCTACTTGTTCTACTTAGTAAAATGCATTACCTGGCCCCTGCTGTAGAATGCCTGGCCCCTGCTGTAGAATTTTCAAGCTATCGGGCTGAGGGGTGGAGGGTTTTAGCAGAGAGTCCGATAGACATGGCTAGTGTATGCCGGAGGTTTGAGCCCCCCCCCCCCCCAGCGAAGTCAGATATCTATGTCGTACCGTGTGGCGACCACTGACTGCCCCGTTAAGACCTGATTATTTAGTGATGACTGGTTTGACATAATATGACCTCGAGATTAACATCTTATCCATGCATGTATATATAGATATAATAAACATGTGCACATTTCAAAATAAATAGAAAGGAACGTGAAAGGAACAAAAAAAAAACACCCCAAAACACAAACACTACAAGAACGAATTGTAGAGCCCCTTACAAACAATAGCAACGGGAGCTCTCTCTCTCTCTCTCTCTCTCTCTCTCTCTCTCTCCCCCCACCCCCCACACACACTCTCTCTCTCTTTACCAGACTTGCCCTACCACCACACCCCCATACCCCTTTCGCTATTTTTTGCAACATCATAAATAAATTAAAATTAGTTACAAAATCTACAGGAGTTCCTCCTCACCGAAATAACAACAACGACAAACTTTGGGGGTCCCTAAAGAGTGTTCGGGTTGACCCCCCCCCACATCGCTGCGGCACCCTGGTCATACTGGTATAGAACAAACAACAACAACAATCACAACATCAACAACAACAACAACAAAAACAACAAGTGGTGTTTTAATGTGAGGCACAGGCTGCACTATCACTACACCGTACCACCGTGTACATCTGACATGTCTCTCTCTCTCTCTCTCTCTCTCTCTCTCTGTGTGTGTGTGGGGGGCCAGACGCCCAACACCTTCCATCTACCAACACCCCCTCCCCTCCCCTCCCCGCCACCACCACCACCACCACCACCACCACCACCACCACTCCTTCCCGAGACACATTTGTTCTCGTTTGCATAACAATTCCAAAAAAAAAAGAACACGGGCGCATTAGCATTCACTGCCTAAATTTATGACAATGGAGTCCTTCCCCCACCCCCTTCTCCCCCATTTTACCCCCACCCCCACAATGGAGGCCAGAATTAGATTGGTGTGCGCACGAAAGTAAATAGAAAAATAAAAATCACGTCAGGGGAGTGGGATACCGCAGCCTAACAGACTTAATGAAGTCTTCTGTGAGTGGGATACCGCAGCCTAACAGACTTAATGAAGTCTTCTGTGAGTGGGATACCGCAGCCTAACAGACTTAATGAAGTCTTCTGTGAGTGGGATACCGCAGCCTAACAGACTTAATGAAGTCTTCTGTGAGTGGGATACCGCAGCCTAACAGACTTAATGAAGTCTTCTGTGAGTGGGATACCGCAGCCTAACAGACTTAATGAAGTCTTCTGTGAGTGAGATACCGCAGCCTAACAGACTTTTAATGAAGTCTTCTGTGAGTGCGATACCGCAGCCTAACAGACTTTTAATGAAGTCTTCTGTGAAACCAGTGGATCTCAAAAACATTTCGAACGGTGGCGATTTTTCTATATGATACGTTGTATGCATGGGTGTGTTGAGGTGTTGTTGTTGTTTTTTGTAGACAGGGAATTGTGGGTGATCTGGGCTGATACATGTAAGAGGAATATTATACTGGTAGGGTTAGTGTTAGGGTGAAAGGTTAGGGTGAAGGGAAGGGTTAGGGTGAAGGTTAAGGGTGAAGGGAATGGTTAGGGTGAAGGGTTGGGGTGAAGGTTAAGGGTGAAGGTTTAAGGTGAAGGTTTAGGGTTAGGGTGAAGGCTAAGGGTGAAGGGAAGGGTTAGGGTGAAGGTTAATGGTGAAGGGTTAGGGTGATGGGTTAGGGTGAAGGGTTAGGGTGAAGGTTAAGGGTGTAGGGTTAGGGTTAAGGTGAAGGTCACATAGTTCACTTATTCATTATTAGAACGGCAAATGGTTGTGTAAAGTTTGATTTTATTCAACAACGTGTTGGTGTGCTGAATATATTTCTAGCAAGTTTTTTAACTACCGTCCGATTTGTTGGCTAATAACATGTTACTTTAGTCATTGATAGAACTGAACAAATTCCCCCCCCCCCAACAATATGCACATTCTGATAAAAAAAAATTGCCATGGAAACCAATAATTATACAATGACCTGTTTACATACAAAAGTTGTGAATTACAGCTAATGTGCAGGGTTGGTTGTGGAAGGTGGAGGGGAGGGTGAGAGGTGGGGACAGTTCAGGACTTTAAAAAAAAATGCATTTATGACCTCAAATAAATAATCAAGCAGATGCTGAGCAGAAAGAGAAAGGAGGACTGCCTGAACTGTCAGCCCCCCCTTGACCACCCAGCATCGGATATTTTAATTCCACCAGTGAGGGGTGGGGGGGGCGCGGAGGAGAGGGAGAAAGGGTGTCAATCCAGACTAGCCCTCCAGCCAGTGACAAGCAGTTATGCGAGAGAATCAGTGAATCGGGTGCATGTATGTGTGTGTGTGTGTGTATGTATGTATTAAGGTGTGAACGGCGTGGGTAGGGGAGGTATGGGTGAACTCATTAGCATTACAATGAGCAGAAGTTCGACTCCCGGGACCTTATTTGGAACAGGCAGTTGATGTTTTTTTTAAAAGCGTAACCAAGGAAGCCCTGTCTGGAAGGTTTCTGGGTAGAGATGGGTTGGTGAGGGGAATTAACAATGTAGGGGAAGAGATGGATTAGTGAGGGGAATCAACAATGTAGGGGTAGAGATGGGTTAGGGAGGGGAATCAACAATGTAGGGGTAGAGATGGGTCAGTGGGGGGAATCAACAATGTAGGGGTAGAGATGGGTTAGTCAGGGGAATCAACAATGTAGGGGTAGAGATGGGTTAGTGAGGAATCAACAATGTAGGGGTAGAGATGGGTTAGTGAGGGGAATCAACAATGTAGGGGTAGAGATGGATTAGTGAGGGAATCAACAATGTAGTGGTAGAGATGGGTTAGGGAGGGGAATCAACAATGTAGGGGTAGAGATGGGTTAGTGAGGGGAATTAACAATGTAGGGGAGGACTATGAAGGGGCGACTTTTTATATTGAAAGGGGCCTATGAAGGGGCGACTTTTTATATTGAAAGGAGCCTATGAAGGGGCGACTTTTTATATTGGAAGGGGGGCGCCGGACTATGAAGGGGCGATTTTTTATATTGGAAAGAGGGCGCCGGACTATGATGGGGCGACTTTTTATATTGGGAGGGGGCGCCGGACTATGAAGGGGCGACTTTTTATATTGGAAAGAGGGCGCCGGACTATGAAGGGGCGAGTTTTCAGATTGGGAGGAGGGCGCCGAAAAATTAACTCGCACAGGGCGCCACAATAGCTAGCTGCGGATCTGATGATGGGTCAAAAAAAAAACTGTTGAGAATGTGGGTCTCTAAAAAAAAAAAGTGTGAGAATCCCTGCCCTAGACAATACCGCATCATGTTTCCTCAATTTTTTTTTTAATAAACACAGCGCATTCATATAAAGCCCTTGCTGTTCGAGCGCGAATTTGATAACACGATGAGAGCAATGAAGATGGGGGGGGGGGGACCCACTGGGAGAGTAATTATCCCGAGCCTGGTAGCTACAAACTGCTCTTTTTTTTTTCCTTGAACAAAGCACCTTGAACTTGAACACATGGGTGGTTAAGCAGATAAAAGGTGTACTGTTGTCAGTGTTAGGCGGGGGGTTCCACTTAGAAACTTAATATAATGATTGTGCTTCAAGGTAAGTGTCTGTGAGAATCAATAATAACTGTATTTAAATTAAACATTCTACAAATATATATCTATATCTATCTATCTATCTATCTATATATATATATAGCTAAACTCTTTTCTACAGTTTTTTGGGATATAGTAGCATCGTGTGCGTGTGCGCGCGCTTGGTTTGGAAAGACACGTTTTATTTTTTTTTATTTCTAAACAAATACTGCACATAAAACAACAAAAACCAACACAAAGAAAGAACAACACTGCAAAGTTCAAAGGGCTCTTGTTCTTCGATTGTGCTTTGAATCTGTATTTATTTATAATTATTTCGATCTAAAGAAAATGTTTAATTCATGCATACTTGCTGTGTGAACAGAATATTTTATATGTATTTAATTTATTATTATAGGCTTACATAGACCCATATAACAAACGAAATACTTGGGACGCTAAAAATAATTTAATTAGCACCTATAGAGTCATTTACATATTTGTTTAACTTGCGGTGTGTGTGTGTGTGTGTGTGTGTGTGTGTGTGTGTGTGTTTAGAGCTGGTAACAAGATAGAAACGTTGGTTTTACTAAGACTTGTGTGTTTCCCGCAGTTTGAAATATATGTAGTTCACCAGTTTTAGCAGTTTAAAATTTAAAAAAAAAACAAAGTTGTAGGTGTTTGTAGGTTTGTCTATTTGTAGATTCGTGTGTTTGTAGGTGTGTCTGTTTGAAGATTTCTGTGTTTTTAGCTGTGTCTTTTTTGTAGATTTTTCGTGTTTGTAGATGTGCCTGTTTGTAGGTGGGTCTGTTTGCAGGTTTGTGTGTTTGTGGGTGGGTCAGTCTGTAGATGGTTGTGTTTATAGATGTTTCAGTTTGTGAGTGTGTCTGTTTGTAGATGTTTGTAGGCCTCTCTTTTTGTATATTTTTTGTATCACCAGTTGTGTCTGTTTTTAGAGGTTTGTGTTTGTGTATATGTCTGTCTGTAGGTCTGCTTGCATGTGTGTTTGATTATAGTGTGTGTATGTCAAAGGGGGATGGGGGTGTTTGATTATCCGTTGGAGGACATGTTTGTGCATTAAGAAACGTTCAAAAGTTTAAAAGTGGGTATTTAGCTGAGTTTAAGTGTGTATGTGTAAGTGTGTCCAATGAGAGAGAGAGAGAGAGAGAGAGAGAGAGAGAGAGAGAGAGAGAGAGAGAGAAGGAGCGAAAGACAGAGACAGAGAGAGAGAGAAAAAGAGAGAGAGAGAGAAAGAAAGAGAGAGAGAGAAAAAGAGAGAGAGAGAGAAAGAGAGAGAGAGAGAAAGAAAGAGAAAGAAAGAAAGAGAGAGAGAGAGAAAGAGAGAGACAGAGAGAGAAGAGAGAGAACAGTTTTTTTTTAACTTTTTGTACGACTTTGTATAACACTTTTGCCTCCCCTCTCATTACCCCCCTCCCCCTCCCTTAACGTTTTCATCATCCAGATGCCAGACCTGCTGGTTAGTCTGTCTAGGGTTCTGGCTCCACGTTTATTACCCACAATGCTTCTATTTATTACATCATAATTATGCCTGCTACAGCCGCAGGCTATACTGTACAGAGATTGGGAGTGAAACAGAAGAGAGCAGGGCGCCAGATCAAAGCAACGTGCGCCCTTCAGGCAGACTGACTCCTCAACAAGAGTCCTTGGGCTTACTAGTCTTAGTACATTGTTTTTCTTCTACTAACTAAACAAACCAACAAACAAACGAAAAAAAAACTATTATGTAATTAGATGAATACTATGTGTACTAGTCAAGCCAGCCATAGTTAAAGTAAGCAGTGGCTTCTTTGATGACCAGTTTGCAGACGGGGCAGTCTTTAAAGCCTTGTGGCCCTCTGAGCTAACGAGTTTGATTGGGGCCGCCTATGAATTATACATGGTCAAATATTGACGCATAGAACTAGGCTCTTATACTCGCTGGGCCCTTGGGTAAAGTCCCATGATTCAAATTAACCGCCCCCCAGGCTACAGCAATGACTAAAGCTTATACTTTGGCTGATAAGGTTCGATTGAATAAGACGATTTCGGACCCCTTTGAGCATAATACAGCAAAGAAAGTAGAATTTTCGTAGTTCTACCAAAGTTGGGGGGGGGGGGAGGGGGCGGGGTTGCAGGCGGACATATGGTAGTGTAATTGACCTGAGGGTCTCTGGTTCGATCTTCGGTGAGGACCAATGGATATTTAAGGTCATGGCTAAAGTCCTCGCTATATCTCCCGTGGTGCCTCCATGGCCATTGCACTATCGTCTATGCTTGGAGGGGGGGATGGAAGAAGGGCACCATAAAAAAAAAAACGTCCCATTAGTGGTTTATAGGATCTAAGAGATTTCATCTCATCCTTACAGGGGCGTCACACACACACACACACACACACACACACACCGAAGTTGGGGATCGAGGCGCGTTTACTGAACTAGCCATCAAATCCGCCATTGATACTATAAAAAAAAAACACAATTCTATTCCACGCAGCTACCGTGAGTAAGTGAAAATGTTCATCGACGTTACCAGTTTACCTGTTTCAGACTTCAAAGTAGTAAGTCTGTGCAAGCGGGGGCCTAATTTAACGGATGCTTGGGATACCCCCTCTTTATATTTATTTTTTTTAAATTGCGGGGCCCCCTGCCAGGCGCGGAGCCCAATTCGGAGCCATCGGTCAAATCGGCCTAAGACCGGCCCTGAGTGTGTGTGTGTGTGTGTGTGTGTGTTTTAACGTTGCATTATCCTTTAAACCGCCTTGTTCCGATTAGCAGACGACAAGTTCAAAAATACGTTTTCAAACCATGACAGGTCAGGTTAGCAACGTCAGAACGGACAGTTTAATATGCAAACAGGCAAGCATAAAAATCCCCCCCCCAGCTAAATAGGTGGTGGGGTGGGGGGGGGGGAGAGAGGAGAGCTGCGTTGAAATGACCCGGCGTGACCTTTGTCAAAGCAGATTCATATGCACCACTTTTTCTTTATCTAACCCATGGAGGCTGATTTCGCTTTTCACTTTTACAGGGGGGGGGGGGGGAAGGGAAGGGGGGAGAAAAGTGAAAACAAAAATAGAAGAGGAAAACCTGAATTATTTCATCAAAGTTCATGAGGTCACAGGTCATAAAGGTGCAGAGTTCAATGTGTGAGAGATAAAAAGGAAAGGAGGAGGGGGGAGGCGCGGCTTGGAGAGGGGGGGGAGAGGAAGGGAAGGGGAGGAATGGTTGCTATGGTAATGGAAGACATCAGAGGCGGTAGAATTCATCGGCTCGTAAATCAAATTTTATACGGGTTAAAGGGAGGGGGGTGAGGTTAAGGGGACGGGGGGGGGGGTACGAGGACATGCATGAGCATATTGCCTTCAAGGCGTGCCTGAAATATGTCAGAAGTGGGATTTTGATACGGGTCAGGTATATCCGGCTGAACAAGATAATAGAGGTACCTCACAGCAGCAGTGTGTGTGTGTGTGTGTGCGCGCGTGTGTATAATAAACAGTTATTATGGGCTATTAGACCCATCCACGCCTTCAGTCGACGCTCCTGAATACATACGTCGCCCTCGAAGAGTTAATCTCGGGCTGATTGTGTGGGGGGGGGGGAGGACGGTGGGGCGCGGGGTTTTATTGCTTGCTCATTGTACGAGAAGTAGATGTATAACGGTTGAGACAGGATCAGCTCCCCCCCCCCCCCCCCAAGTTTAGATTACGTGTATCCATGCCAGTGAGAAACGCTCGAGACAAAGGACAGAGAACTTTTAGGATTAAAAAAATATCGGCGGGAAAAACAAGAAGACAATTATAAAACGAAAAAGGGAAAATCCGATAAGAAATTTCATAGAAAAACCTTGCTAAGGTATAAACAAACAGGGGAAATGACCTAGATAGCCTTTTGTTTTAATGAATTTAATACAAATTAAACGTAATTAAAACTGAATACTTCGACCAGATCAACCAGTCCAATGGACCGTACGTGACCCGTGGGCTGAGTTTGGTATAAAAGTATGAGGCATCAGTCTGAAATATTTATATAATAAAACGGAATTTTTGGAATCTATTATGAAATATACAACGTTGTCTGGTTCCATATAGCGTAAGTGAACTTTTAGATATTTGAAATGATATTATTAAACGATACCGTTACGTCCAAATTCACATAGGTTATTATTAAACAAATTAAGTAATAAAACACAAAAAAAAGTTTATGAATTATTTGTTCAAGTTCAGCGGTGTTTTGTGCATATGCATCGAACATTTCAGTATTAAAGAGAAAAAAAAATTGTAGAGACATACATTATTGGACAATAATGTCCAATGAACATACATTTTTGAGCAACTTAGTTAAAGAACGTATTGGAATATAAAAACAAAGTTATATTTACGTCATCAGAATGTGGGCACTTGAAGTGCTAAAAATAGCAGCACTAATTCAATTTAAAACTACGTCATCGGAATGTGGGAACTATTTTTCTTTTTCAAAGAAATGAAAAAATGGGTCATCATAATGGTTGCACCAACCAAAAAAAAAAGTCCGTGGAACAACAATGTAACGTTAGTCCAGAAATGTGTTTTTTTTTTTACAAACAGGTTTTGACTCTTTAAATGGACATACTAATGTCTTCTTACAGATACGCTAAATACAAACTAACAAATAAAAAACATACCCGGAAATATCCGAGGAGATTTACGAGGGGAGGGGGGAGTGGGCCGTAGGTATGGTGTTACGGAATAGTTTTTTTTTTTTTAAGTGACAGCAAAAAAAAAACCCGACAAGACCCTATTTCATTAAAGATGAAAAGAATTGTGACAACTATGACCGCTGTCATGTCACATGACATATCCCCCCTCCCACCCCCGCCCCGCTTGTCTTTCGCTAATTGGTTTGCTGTTGGACATGACAGTCCAGTGCGACAATAAAAAAAAAATAAAACCGATTAGCCCCCTAGAATTAATACACCGCTATTGTCGCTATATTTTTTTTTCTTTTCCCGCTATGGATGAAAGGGGGAGGGACAAAACAAATTGAGTTGTGACAGCGGGTCCGGTCGTGACGGAGTGGTCAGAAACAAGGAAACAGATCCGACTGGGAAAAGAAAGAGGGGGGGGGCGGGGCGTAGATGTAAAAGAGTTAGACACATTCAAATTGACGGGCATAGGCGGTTCTCAAAAAAAAAAAAATGAATTGGTAAGTTTTTTGAAGGGGAAAGGACTAGTAGGCAGATAATTTTCTGAAAGACAAGGAGACCAAGAGAGACAAGGGAATATTTTCTTTTAAAATAAAGAATCCTCATGCTCTGGGCCCAAATGAGACATGGGCACCGTTTCAAAAGCTGTATGGGCGATTATTAAAAACAAATGTAACTTATGTAACGTTCACGTGTGTGGTACATGATTATGAACCTGTGTAAGTAATAATAAATTGGGAAACATGTATACTATTTCACGTTGGGGTAAACAAACTTATTAGTTGTAAGTAAAAAAAAAAAGGTTAATATAATTAAGAGATGGGGGGGAGGGGGGGTCACAGGGCACATTGATTTCCCGGACAACGCCGGGTATTACATCTAGAAATATAATAATATATTTATCGAGCAGCCTCTGCGTTTTGTCACCTTTAAGCTTAATGGAGAAAATATATGAGCTGTGCCTCAACCCTTTGGGTCTCCCCCCCCCCACATTTCCCGAGAACCACTGATGTATTTACATTAGGAGATTGACTGTGAGGACGACATAGGCAGAGAAAGAGAGAGAGAGAGAGAGAGAGAGAGAGAGACAGAGAGACAGAGAGACAGAGAGACAGAGGGAGACAGAGAGAATTGGGGGGGGGGAGAGAAGAAAAGGGGTGAGACAGACCATTGTAGAGAGAGGCTGGGTGGGGGTGGGGGATCACTGCACACACTCACCATTCTGTTTCTTGGAGCACCACGATTTACTGCTCAGTATGTGTCCATCTTCAGGTTGGCAAGAGCTGCCTTTCTGGAACTTTCTGGAAGTCGATGCCGACATTTTACCATAAGGCGGTAGGCCCAGAGGTTCCTTGCACACTGAGAAATTAAAAAAAAAAGAAATATATATATACTAGCTGTACCCTGCAAAACATTTGCATAGAGTTATATCCCCTTAGGCTTGATCGGCAGGCGAGGTTATTGTTTGGTTTCGGGCAGATCCGATTTTTTTTTCATGATCGTATTTTAAACTGGAATACTGTTATATTAATTCTTTACTTTCGATTTAACGCACACTCGAAATGAATATTATTATATATATGATGATATATATATATATATATATATATATATATATATATATATATATATATATATGCATCTAAACATATGTTTAGTCTAAGATTATCAATGTTAAGTGTACGTATAGTTTAAACAAACAACCAAACAAACAAACAAAACACATACACCAGCTCACAAACTTTAACTCTGTAGATGGACTCCACTAAACAAAGACCTTCCTTCCTTTCCACCAGGGCCGTTTAAAGCCCCCCCCATACCCACCTCCGCCCGTCCCCAACAAATTATGATAACTGCTCCCTGCCGGGTTACTCAAAAAATAAATAACACCGGAATCTCTATACTGTGAGCTCTGTACAAAGATAACCGGGTCGTCCCCACATAGGACGGATCCCCCAATTCAAGGTTTGACCCCCTGACAAGTGTCATGCAATCCCCCCCCCACACACACACTCTCCCATCTCTTATCCTGTTGTGGTGGCTCTGTTATATAACGTTTAAAATTTTCCCAACGCTTAACAATACGCTCAAACATTGTTCAGTTGTTCACGGTCGAACAAAGAAAGTTTGACTTCATCTCTTCGTATGATACGAGAGCAAGACAAAGAAGAAAGAATACCGATAACAACAACAACAATAGCCGGTGGACTTCAGGGTGTAAGAAGACAAGGACGACTTCGTCCACGCTGGCGATCTGGTGGAAATGACATGTAGGCATGTCAATGTGCGAGATTGTGACATTAATGTCACACACGAGTAGGGAAATGATCCGACGTACCACCCAGAGTTGAGCGTCGAACATATATCTACGTAAATGTCAAGTTTTTGTGTCTTTAGTTTGTTTGTTTGTTCTGTTCTTATTGTCTTTATCTCTCTTTTTTTCTTTCATTTATTCGTTACAGACATACCACCACCACCACCTCCCATCCGCCATTTTTCTATTATTCAATGAACCAATCGTCTTCTTCTCTGTTTGACTCTATACGATCATTGTAGGGCATGTATTGGATTGCAATTCAAATGATTTCGCTGTATTGGCTTTGACAGTTTATTTGGATTTTTACAGAATCAGAGGGAGGGAGAAGTTGTGGATTTTTTTTTCTTTTCCAGAGGTGGGCAAACGTTTTGAATCGTGGGACACAATTGTTTATTTTTTTTTTGGAAAATTTAAGACAGAAAGGTCGGACCAAAGGCAGATAGATGGAGCGATGAGCAGACGGTGATGAAGTTTGCCTATTTTGTGTGAGGGGAGCAGTGCGCGGGGGAGGGGGGTCAGATAGCCTAAGTGGCCGATGTTTGCCCACCCATTCCACATTCTCCCATGAACGATTAGATTACTATTAGAATTAGGCATGAAAAGGGGAAGATATATCCCTACATGAAACAGCACAAATGTTTACCAATGTATTTATTATCCCTTACACAGATTTGTAATCACGCATTACACACGTAAAGGGCCAAACAGCTTTTGGAACTGGGCCCGGGGGGTCTCATTTGGGCTCTGAACATGATCATTCTTGATTTTTAAAAAAAAAATGTCTAAATGTAATGTCATATAACGTCTTTATATAAATATTGTCATGTAATGTCCAAATATAATGTCATGCAATGTAGATATATAATATCCATGTATAATGTCATATAATGTCAATATATAATGTCAATACATACTATCAATATATAATGTCATATAATGTCTTTATATGTCATATAATGTCTTTATATAATGTGATATGATGTCTTTATATAATGTCATATAATGTCTATATATAATGCCATATAATGTCTACATATAATGTCTATATATAATGTCTATATATAATGTCTATATATAATGTCATATACTGTCTTTATATAATGTCAAATAGTGTCTATATATAATGTCAATACATAATATCAATATATAATGTCATATAATGTCTATATATAATTTCATATAATGTCTATATATAATGTCATATAATGTCTATATATAATGTCATAATGTCTATATATAATGTCATATAATGTCATATAATGTCTATATAAAATATCATATAATGTCTATATAAAATGTCATAAAATGTCTATAAACCAATGTAGACTGAGTCACGAATCAACTCGTCCATCTTACTTTTACGTCTGCGATAGACCCTTGTTGTTTATCTCAAAAAAAAAAAACAACAACTGGGGTTAGTAAAACAGTGTAAACCGGTGTAAATTGTCCCGTTTACACGCCAGTGTAAATCTCCGCTCGTTTTATTATTATCGTGTAAATCATTCAACTGAACAATTATGTTCAAGAGGCCATGTTGTCTCTCGGATTAAACGCTGTTCTACACAAAAATAAAAAAAAAAATAAAAAGAAAGAAATCCCTACCCCGTCTCGTCCTGGGGGGGGGGGGATCTCACACCCTTGCTCTCCACATTAGACGGTACGTCCCACTCAATTGAAACACACACACACACACAAAAAAGACCCCTTCCGTTGACCAACAATGAGTCACGATACTAAAATAGTACGAGAACCACTGAACAGACGGGGGCCGTCTATCATGATCAATTAGTCCCGACATGCTTAGACGAAGAGGGGAAGTGGGAGAGTGGGGGGGGGGGGGGGGTATAGAAGAGGGCTCAACATGACTGGGAGGGCGGGAGCTCTGAAACGAATACGCAAGGGGCGACAATCAACATATTTACCAGCAAAAGAGAACTGCTCCGCGGGGAGCAACATGTAACGAAGAATACAATTTTTTTTTTTAATTTGAAGAAAGGACAACAACAAAAAAAAATCGACTAAAGTGGCGGCATTCACCTGTCAACGTCGATACACTGGCTGAAAAGAGACCATCCGGGTGCTCTTATGTACATTAGCCGTTTATTTTTTCCCCCCTTTTATTTGTAAAGAGAAAAAAAAAAGGGGGCGCCATAGACCCAGGCAGGCACCCATCCCAGCAGAGCCGAAGCATTAATTGTTTGCGACAGTTTGATAGGGTAGAGCTTAAAAATCTCCTCCCCTCCCCCCCCCCCCACCCTTTCCACAACCTTAAAATATTAACGGATGAAATATGTAAGAAGGTATTCATTCACCTCCCACCACCCGGCCATAAAGGTACTCTGCCGTCTGCCACTTAATATAGGTTGTGACGTCATTAATATGGCCGCCTATTAGCTTAAAATAATAAACAAAAATTGTCATTAAGAGAGCATAATACTGGTTTTATCACTGACATATATATATAGGCCTATAGTATACATGTATTTATACCAACAGGATCGTTGCAATATGCTGTAAAAAGACTTATGATATTGGTGTGTACGTGTGTGTGTGTGAGTACGTGTGTGAGTATGTGTGTGTGTGTCTGTGTGTGAGTACGTGTGTGTGAGTACGTGTGAGTACGTGTGTGTGTGAGTACGTGTGTGTGTGTGTGTGTGTGAGTACGTGTGTGTGTGTGAGTACGTGTGTGTGTGTGTGTGAGTACGTGTGTGTGTGAGTACGTGTGTGTGTGTGAGTACGTGTGTGTGTGTGAGTACGTGTGTATGTGTGTGAGTACGTGTGTGTGTGTGTGTGAGTACGTGTGTGTGTGTGAGTACGTGTGTGTGTGTGTGTGTGAGTACGTGTGTGTGTGTGAGTACGTGTGTGTGTGTGTGTGAGTACGTGTGTGTGTGAGTACGTGTGTGTGTGTGTGTGAGTACGTGTGTGTGTGAGTACGTGTGTGTGTGTGTGAGTACGTGTGTGTGTGTGAGTACGTGTGTGTGTGTGTGAGTACGTGTGTGTGAGAGTACGAGTGTGAGTACGTGTGTGTGTGTGTACGTGTGTGTGTGAGTACGTGTATGTGTGTGTGTGTGAGTACGTGTGTGTGTGTGAGTACGTGTGTGAGTACGCGCGTGTGTGTGTGAGTACGTGTGTGTGAGTACGTGTGTGTGTGTGTGTGAGTACGAGTGTGTGAGTACGTGTGTGTGTGTGTGAGTACGTGTGTGTGTTTGTGAGTACGAGTGTGAGTACGTGTGTGTGTGTGTACGTGTGTGTGTGAGTACGTGTGTGTGTGTGAGTACGTGTGTGTGAGTAGGTGTGTGTGTGTGAGTACGTGTGTGTGTGTGAGTACGTGTGTGAGTACGTGTGTGTGTGTGTGTGAGTACGTGTGTGTGTGAGTATGTGTGTGTGTGAGTACGTGTGTGTGTGTGAGAGTACGTGTGTGTGAGTACGTGTGTGTGTGTGTGAGTACGTGTGTGTGAGTACGTGTGTGTGAGTACTGTGTTTGAGTACATGTGTGTGAGTATGTGTGTGAGTACGAGTGTGTGAGTACGTGTGTGTGAGTATGTGTGTGAGTACGAGTGTGTGAGTACGTGTGTGTGTGTGTGAGAGTACGTGTGTGTGTGTGTGAGTACGTGTGGGTGTGTGAGTACGTGTGTGTGTGTGAGTACGTGTGTGTGTATGTGAGTACGTGTGTGTGTATGTGTGTGTGAGTACGTGTGTGTGAGTACGTGTGTGTGAGTACGTGTGTGTGTGAGTACGTGTGTGTGTGTGTGAGTACGTGTGTGAGTACGTGTGTGTGTGTGAGTACGCGTGTGTGAGTTCGTGTGTTTGTGTGTGTGTGTGAGTACGTGTGTGTGTGTGTGTGAGTACGTGTGTGTGAGTATGTTTGTGAGTACGAGTATGTGAGTACGTGTGTGTAAGTATGTGTGTGTGTGAGTACGTGTGTGTGTGAGTAAGTGTGTGTGTGAGTACGTGTGTATGTGTGTGAGTACGTGTGTGTGAGTACGTGTGTGTGTGTGAGTACGTGTGATGTGAGCATGTTGTAGTATTACGAGTATGTGATGTACGTGTGTAAGTATGTGTGTGTGTGAGTACGTGTCGTAACAGTGAGTACGTGTGTGTGTGATGGTACGTGTAGTGTATGTGTGTGGAGTACGTGTGAGCCCATGTGTGTGTGTGTATTAGCATTATGTGTAATGTGAGTGTGTGTGTGTGTGTGACAGTACGTGTGTGTGTTTCAGTACGATGTAAAGAGTGAAGTACATGTGCTGTGAGTAACGTATGTGTGTGTGAGTACGTGTGTGTGAGTACGTGTGTGTGTGTGTGTGTGAGTACGTGTGTGTGTGCATGTGTGTGTGTGTGTGAGTACGTGTGTGAGTACGCGTGTGTGTGTGTATGAGTACGTGTGTGTGAGTACGTGTGTGTGTGTGTGTGAGTACGTGTGTGTGTGTGTGAGTATGTGTGTGTGTGTGTGAGTGTGTGTGTGTGAGTACGTGTGTGTGAGTACGTGTGTGTGTGTGTGTGTGAGTACGTGTGTGTGTGTGAGTATGTGTGTGTGTGTCTGTGTGTGAGTACGTGTGTGTGAGTACGTGTGTGTATGTGTGTGAGTACGAGTGTGAGTACGTGTGTTTGAGTACATGTGTGTGAGTATGTGTGTGAGTACGAGTGCACATATGAGTACAGTGTGTGTGAGTATGTGTGTGTGAGTACGAGTGTGTGTGTGAGTACGTGTGTATGAAGTATGTGTGTGAGTACGTGAGTGTGTGAGTACGAGTGTGTGGGCATTTTGTGTGTGTGTGAGTATGTGTGTGGTAGAGTGTGTGAGCACGAGTGTGTGGTATGTTCTGTGAGTACGAGTGTGTGGGTACGTGTGTGTGAGTATGTGTGTTAGTACGAGTGTGTGAGTATGTGTGTGAGTACGAGTGTGTGAGTAAAGTAAAGTTCCCTCAGCCCAATAGTGTAGAGTTCATCTGTTGCTGTAACGGTTATTAAAACGTTTATTAATGTGAGAATTACGAAGATACATATCTTGGACCAAGTCACGTTTATATATATATATATATATATATATATATATATATATATATATATATATTTACATACATATATGGAATTCCTGAGTCTATCCCTTGCTTAATTTGGAGAATTAAATTTCAGTAAATATTTGTATTATATATATCTTCAAGGCATGCCCCCCCCCCCCCCCCCCCACCATCCTCCTCTGTTAGAAATACCGCATGCAAGAGCTGGTGGAGCCGAGAACGAATGCCCTTACTAGAGAGGAGAACGCATAACACAAGCTTAGAGACGACACAACATCCGGCACGCCCCCCCCCACACACAATTATGACACACCCGCTTGTCACAATAAGGTAAATATTTTGAACGATCAAGGGGAAAGACTCTGTCTAGTCCTATAATGATGTCTGTCTGGCCGCATTGTCTGCCCTTGTTAGCAATTAAAATATTTTTTTCCAAAAAAGACATAAAAAGACTCATGTTAACAAGATAGTTGTCAAATAGTGTTTAGGGTTATGTATGTATGCATATATATATAAGGAATGTTTTTATGAACATAACCTCTTACTGTCGGATAGAATTGTACTCTGATATTTAAAAAATGCTCTTATCGGTAAAGAGAAGATTGGTCTACTAAATACAGAGGCGGATAAACGACGATGCTTCCGTGCGCTAACCATGGTCCCAGACGTACGAAGGACCCCCAACACATTCTCAAAATTACACTTTCTTTTGCCAATAGTATCAAATTTAACTTACATTTACACCACGTGTCTCTTTTATTCAGGGCACAAGGGGGCCCTATATTATCCAAAGCCCCCGGGGCTCTCAACCATTCAATATCCGGCTCTGATTAAATAAGGCCATTTATACTACTTTCTCCCTTTCATAACTGTGTACTTGTATTAATTTTAAAATACCAGGTTATTCTAATTGCCGCTTCGAAAAATGTTCAGCTATTGTTGAGTGTTGACGAGTGGTTTGATACTGTCAGAACGGATCAAAAATTCAAATAAACCCAGCCCCGTAGCGTGAAAATTCTACAGCAGGGGGTCAGGCATTCTACAGCAGGGGCCAGGCATTCTACAGTAGGGGCCAGGCATTCTACAGCAGGGGCCAGGCATTCTACAGCAGGGGCCAGGCATTCTACAGTAGGGGCCAGGTATTCTACAGCAGGGGCCAGGCATTCTACAGCAGGGGGCCAGGTATTCTACAGCAGGGGCCAGGCATTCTACAGCAGGGGCCAGGCTAATAGCAGGGGGGGGAGAAATAAATGTTACTAAGTAGAGCGAACAAGCAGAGGGGGGCAGACAAAATACAGGGGGGCAGCCCCCTAGGCCCCCCCCCGCACGCTACGGACCTGGCCTGAATAAACCTAACATGAATTCATATGGAGCAGTCTTAACTAATGCACATTTAACACACAGGAAGTACTGTATTGGTCAGTACTTCTTGGACTGTGTTCTTTAAGTTGTTTTGTTTTTTCAAGTTTTCCTTTGATCTCTCCAACAAACAAAACTCTTCACACATCAAAGAATAAGGATGTCCGTACATTATTAATTTTATTGATTCTCTCCCCCCCCCCCCATTACTTATAAAGGGAAGTTGTTCAGTGCCTTTTATATGATTCTGCCCAAAGACGAGAATTCAGCATGAAGTACACACACAAAAAAAAAGGTAGCATCACGGAAAAATCGCACCGTTTTTTAGAAGCTCCACATGTATGCACCATTGAGAACACAAGTAAGTAACTGGAGTCGCGGGTTTTCGAACCAGTGAGTGACCTGTGGCGCGTCGACGGGGCCCTCGTCACACATTTTACTTCGCCCCCCCCCCCACCTCCATCCCCACCTCCTCCTCCTTTACCGTCAAGTGCAATCCGAAACTATGCTCCTCGGCGATTAAAATGGGAAAAAAAAAAATTTGGACGAACTCCTTAACTGCGGTTATAATTTATATCTATGTTTGTTCATATCTTTCCCTGAGGTCAAACATGAACAATTTGAAAGGGTTTTGTGTGTGTGGGGGGGGGAGGGGATATTGGATGACGTAGAGGTTTCTTCTACCTGTCCCTGTAAGTATCATGTCTTCAGGGTGTAATAAAAAAGACTGTAACACAACACCGATACGGAGTCAAATTTTGGTATTGTTTACCTTCTAGAGAGATCCAGTTCCATACTAATAAAAGTAATTTATATATATATATATATTTAAAAGAAGTGGTAGGTTTGGGGGGGGAGAGAGATGGGGGGTTGGAGTTTATCTTATTCTTGGTTTCGTTGTACTTGATAGATAGATAATTCATATTTGAGGGCGGTCATCCATCGTTTCGGAAATGGTGGAAATTGGGGGAGAGGGGGTGTCATCTAATTCTAAACCACCCCCATTATTTCGTTCAACCCTATTTGAACCCATCCCTGCGTCATAAAACCGAGACAATACTGCCAGTTAAAGGACTGCCAGTTAAAGGTCAAGGCTAAATATTAACAACGATCCCGTGCAGTCTATAATGATTAAAAAAAAAAAAGTAAACAAATTTAGCAGTTTGACATAAATGCGTTCATAAGAATCAGAAAAAAGGATTCAAATAATAACAACAATAAAAAAAAATGTAATAATAATAATATCCAGATCCGTTCTTACGGACATACAAACTAGGGAAGTGGCATGGGCCCCTCCCCACTACTATGCTACTGCTATACAAAAGGGGCCAGCTACCAGTACAAGTTCCAGATACTACAGGGGTACCGACAGATACTATCTTAATGCCCATGAATACCCAGGTATCTCAAAGTTTTGTGCATCACGCTAAACACAACAAAACAAACAAAAAAAAAAAAACAATAGACAAAGAGGCACAACTTAGAGCTGCTATGATAATAATCAAATTCATAACTCAATTTTTTTGCGGCTAGAATCCTGAATATTTTGCGATAAAAAGTTTTCCTCTATATTAAAAGGTACGTTATCTCGAAATAGCATCTCTTCTATGATACAACTATCATATATTTGAAATACATGTACAAAATGTTGACACAATCTATTTCTTATGTAAATAAATCTTTTATTGAAATAAAAAAAAAAGAAAAGAACAGTAAAATCTGTTTTATACAAGATATGATAATGAAGTTGTCTGCCCCTTTTAATACAATTCTAAATGGTCATATTAACACGGTGCTGTGTTTCATAAAACGCTTCAGTCACCAATACAAGAAATCTTTTTAACCGTATACTAATACGTTAACGGTGCTAACATCTATAAACAGTGGGCGTATGGACAGGTAAACTAGCCAGCTAGGCCTACCTGGGGTCTAAAGTGAAAAAAAATGGGCCCCTTCAAACAATTATTTCATATCAAATATATTAGGCCCGGAGATAAAGTTTTGGAGTTGGAACTATCAAATACCTAGTAAAGGGCCCTGAAAACAATCAACTGTTATGGTCAGGAACTTTTAAAAATTCATCATGACATAGAAACAAAAAAAAAATTTCCTGTAAGAATCACGTTGGGATATAATGTAAAGGCACTACAATTTACAATTACACCGGCCACCGTGTGAGACATGCGCGCTGTTGTAGTTTCCCCCCCCCCCCCATCATGCAATGGGTGGAGGAGAATCAACACATATCTTTTTTTTAGTTTTTTTTTTTTATTATGTCAGAATAAATTAACTCCCTGGGAGGGGAGGTACTTGTGTGGGGGTCAGCTCAGTTTGTTACCTAGTGCAACTTTTACGAATTCTCTTTCAACGTAGCGAGTTTTGCATTCCGCGGCGTGCTCATGTCAGATTCTGCCCGCGTATGAATCCATCATTTGGAAAACAAAAATGGGGGGAGGGGCGAGAGAGGGGGAGATTCTTAGTAAACTTTTTGTTTACAAGTGCATAACGTTTCTAGAGAGAATTTACAATTAGCGCACATGCGCAGTAAACATTGACAAAAATAAATGGCGGGTAATCTACTGTGGCCGAGCGTGAAATAAATAGCAGACTTTATGCTATCCGGCTCGCGGTGTTTTTGCTTTTCGTATTATTCAGTCTGTTTTATGCTATCCGGCTCGCGGTATTTAGGCCTTCGCACGATTCCGTATGTTCTATGCTATCCGGCTTGCGGTTATCGGCCCTCGTACTATTTCGTCTGTTTTAAAATAACAATTTTTCTCAATAAGAATAAGCTATAATTGAATGTTTGTAGATAGATTTGTAAATATATTTATAGAAAGACATACAGAAATATAAAGATGTTGACTTTACGTTAGCCCAGGCTGCGAGGAATGTTAAAACCACAAATGTGAATCAACCGGCATAAAACAAAAATAAATTATTTATTTACCCTGGAAATAGCGTATTTGTAAAACAAATACGTTTTTCCCCCATTAACAAAATAAACAGAGAAATTTTGAAATTAAAAACAACGACTACAAAAAACAAACAAAACAAACAATTCGCATATATTTAGATTCGTCTGTGAAGTCCCTGTAAGGATGAGATGAAATCTGTTATATCCTATAAACCACTAATGGGACGGGTATTGCAGTGCAACGGCCAAGGAGACACCACAAAAAAGCCAAGTTTGCCGCACACAAAAGCCAAGTATGCCGCACACAAATTCCATTTATGCCGCACACAAAAGTGAAGTATGCCGCACACAAAAGCCAAATATACCGCACACAAAAGCCAAGTATGCCGCACACAAATTCCACTTATGACGCACACAAAAGCCAAGCATGTCGCTTATAAAAGCCATTGTGCCGAGAATAATAACGGCGTATGTGAAGTAAGATATTCCAGCGAGGGCCCAAGTATCAAAGAAAACGTCAAAACCATTGATCTATTTTTATTCCACAACACATGCAAACAAACAGCGTGTCGAATATCTGACCACATCCATCTCCCCCCGGGGGGAAGACGGCGGTGGACATTGTGCAGAAAAATATCGGCAATAAGTGAGGCGTAAGCGTAAAACGAGGAGCTCATAATTAAAGCCTCGAGGTCAAGGGTATGAACCCAGGATCAAATCTGAAATAGCCCCCCGTTTCCACCTCACGCCACCTTTTCTTCAACTGTCAATGTCTTTTGTTGACGTGTTTTATTGTTATTATTATTATTATTGTTATTATTTTTGCTCCCGTCATAATTCCACTTGTTATTTTTTTCATACATGTTAAGTCATTTAGAAATATCTTCCAAACGGATTTTTTTTTTACAGAAATACGACCACTCGAAAGGTGGCGGCGTATGAAATAATATGACATGGAACTCTTGAGAAACAACACAAAGGATGAACTAGATATAGGCCCTTACAATTATGGATGAAATAAAGAACTTAAAAAAACAAACAAACAATTAAGTTATGAAGGACTAGATAGATAGGACTGCAGTGTGAATCAGCAAGTGGATACAAAATAGCATAAAGTTTGCTTTCATCTGGTAATACTGCAATTGACATTTTTTTTAGAAATATTTTTTTTTACTAGAAAGTAAAAAAAAAAAATTCTTACAGGGTATAATGGAAATGTAAAATTCTCTTAAAATTGGAGAAACCGCATGAGCGTCTACATACAACCCCCTAGCCCCCCCCCCCGGCCACATAACAACAATCCCCCAAAATAATAAATACAGATGAAAGAATACACAAATTGGTGTGAATTTGCATTGTGCATTTTTTTTTAATATGGTCACTGGAGCTGTAAAGGAGTCTGTGCTACAAAACGCGCAACTTCTAGCTAAAATTTGCTAATTTTTCACAAGAAGCTACAATTTTTCATTATATACATAGTTCAAAAGGCCAAAAAAAAACAACAAAAAAAAAAAAAGAATGTGCGCGCTTTTATATGCTAGTTTTTTTGGTCACTTTTTTGTGCTATTTCTTAAGGAGAGAGTTAAAAGGAGATGCACTTCTTGTTCAGTGGTCCTGTATATTAGTGTATATGCGTAGCACCACAGAAAATATATAAAACATTACTATCTATGACGTCCCCCCACCAATTTTCCCTCTAAGCTGAGCGCGTGAGCGATCGCACACACGAATTCAGAGCGTTGCTCATACTACACGATCACTCCGATCGCTCACAAATTTTGGCCTCAAACAAAATGTCGCTCAGAGACAAAATTTTTTTGCTCACTTCATACCACACCATTGAGGAAATATTGCCCCCCCCCACCTGGTGTGTCGCCCCCCCCCCAATAACGCAGGGAAAGGTAGTGCGTGTGTGTGGTTCGGGGTCGCACAGGGCGCCGAACTAGGAAGGGGCGCCGAAAGAGCGCTGTTGGATTTTTTTTTCTTGCACTTTTTCGGATATTTTTTGGAGGAGGCCGCAAAAAACTGTAGCTCGCACAGAGCGCCACAATAGCTAGTAGCTACGGCCCTGGTTGAACTCCCCTCCCCCCGCCCCCGCCCCACACCATAAATTGCAACTGTCCTGCACAATGTGGACGCACCAACATTTTCTCTCTCTCTCTCTCTCTCTCTCTCTCTCTCTCTCATCTCAAACACAAAAGTAAACAGATTTAAAGGGAGGACTCACGTTGGCATCCCATAATTTCTACACGCATGCTTGGATGTCTGTTCCACTGGATGGTGTGAAATTTGATGTACCTGGCGATGATCGGTCTGTCCAGGTAGTTGTGCTTGACCGAGAAGGAATCCGTGTTACCCTCGAACAGCTGCGGAGGGGGGAGAGAGAGACAGGAGGATAAAATAAAAGCTGGACACACAAAATATGACAATAAGATCAAAGCCAATATACATATACATAGATACATACATATACATACATACAATCCATGATCTCATCTACGTCAGGCCATCTATCCAATTTAAGAATTCGCTGTGGCCTACAGTTTTTAAAAAATCTGCCCACCCCTAAAATTATCATACTTTGGAGAACATCTTAGCATTACATTCTATAGAATTTAATACTGAGTGGGCCCTTTTTGTAGTGTGGGCATTAAATGCACAATAAACAGTCTATTCACACCAAATTATGACATTTATTTAATCTACGTTTACACTGACATATGGCATGTATTTTATCTTCTTTCACAGTGACACATGACATGTATTTTTATCTTCGTTCACAGTGACACATGACATGTATTTTATCTTCGGTCACAGTGACATATGACATGTATTTTATCTTCGGTCACAGTGACACATGACATGTATTTTATCTTCGGTCACAGTGACACAAGACATATATTTTATATCCGTTCATACTGACATGTATTATATCTCCATTCACACCGACATATGACATGTATTATATATGTCAGTGACATGTATATAAGTACTGACCTCACTGACTGTCAAATGCCAAAAAAAAAAAAAAAGAAAACATGATTTGTCAGTGACAGCAACAGCAACAGCAACTGGCCTTCGCTGACCGTCACATCAACAACAACCACAGAAAGAAGAGGCGACCGTCAGTGAAGGCAAGTAAGTACTCACCCACCGACACATCGAAACAACAACAACAAAAAAAATTATTATTCTCTTAGTCAGTGACTCAGTACTCACCTTGGGTTTCTTATAGTCATTGACCACCTCGGTCTGAGTGTCGTTACCTACCCACTGGTTGTTGTAGTTGTCCGTCACGTAGCTCCAGTGGTAGGCGTCCATGCTGTAGGAGACGGTAAAGCGGGTCACCCACTCGGTGCCATCCCCGCGGCCCTGCGTCATCACACCAGTCACCTGAGGAGGACGGGAAGGAAAGAAAGAAGAGAATAAATGGACGAGTGAATGAACGAAAGAAAGATATAATTGGGTAAATTAGTGAATGAACGAAAGAAAGACATATTATTGGGAAGAATAACGAATGAAGGACAAAGGAAAGACATAATTTGGTGAATTAATGAATGATCGAAAGAAAGACATATATTCGGAAAAATAACGAATGAAGGACAAAGGAAAGACATAATTTGGTGAATTAAAAAATGAACGAAAGAAAGACGTAATTGGGAAAATAAATGACTGAAGGACAAAAGTCTTAAAAAAAAATATAAGGACATCAAAATAAAGTTTGACTTATGATGGGGGAACACTTTTGTTTTAGGTCTCCCCTTAGGTGTCAGATATGACATTCATACTGTGTGAGGCGTGACGTTAATACTGTGTCATGCGTGACGTTAATATGATGTCAAACATGACAGGCCTCTCTGATATAAAAAACAGAAAACGAAAAAAAAAAACGCCAATAGCTTGGACAATTTGGTTTTGAACAGGTATATACTTAAATATGACATTAGATTTTTTTTGATTTTGGACGTGTTGACCTACATACATACTGACTGACATATGTCATTAAATGTTTTGATTTTTGGGACATGTATGCCTACACAAGCCAACCGACAAAAATTTCGGGCCCCTAGGCAGGGCTATCACGCCCCCCCGTGCTGATAATAATATTTTCAAAAGTTGATTGGCCAGCTCAGTCCGGGCCCCTAAAACTCGCCGGGCCCCTTGGCATTCGCCCCCCTCCCCCCGCCCCCTTCTCGGTGGCACTGGGCCTACACGGTGCAATATGACATTACATATTTCGTTTCATAAAACTGGCGAGGATTCAGCAGAGGATGATTGATACGAATATAATGAAGAGGTTGAAACAAAATAAAGCTGAATTATCTAAGCCCCCCCCCCCCACTTCTCCCCTGGGGTAAAAAAAATTAATTGATAAAAAGTAACAAAATATCGCTTTTCATCTCTGACATTTTTGTTGAAATTGTGAGGAAGGGTGGGGGGGGGGAAGGGTGAGGGGTGAATTGCAACATAATCACCCTCATCATCAACACCATCATCACCCTCATCATCAACATTATTTTCACTAACCACCCCCCCATCAACTTTTATCATCAGCATCTTAAAAATAAACTTTCATAATCTTTTATCGTTGGCTTCACACAAAAAAAAAATTAAAACAAACTTCAACAAAACCAATCAACAAACAGCATGCCATTGAAATCATCATCAACAACAACAGCAACAACAACAGAAGCAGCCTGTAATATTTTGTCAGCAAATTCCAAATGAAGACATTCGTCTTCAAAATGTCTTTTTTTTTCCCTCTCCTGTCCTCCCCTCCTCAAACATTCCAACCCCAACACTGTGTCAGGAAGACGATACAGACATAAACAATTGACCCCGTTCAGCCATCCGTAGTCCTGAATATCAAAGAGGAGATAACACAAATAGTTTTTTTTTTTAAGAAAAAAGAGAGGAGGGGGGGGGGTGTGGGTGTGAGAGAAGAGATGAGTGGGGAAAGGCGCGCGGGGGAAAAGGGGGGGGAGGGATTCCAAAGTTTGTTAAAATTTGAAACTTGCGAAGCATTCATTGACCTCTCATGGTATTGATCAATACAAGCATGCAGAGTGACAGAGACCCCTCCCCCCCCCCCACACACACTATTATAATGGAGAGATCGTTTGGGTGTTTCCTTGCCTGTTTGCAACAAAACGAAGCCCCATAAAACAACAATGTATGTATGGGTCTGCCTTGAAGACAACTCTACATGCAGGTTAAAAAAAAAAAAAAAACTTTTTTAAAATGCCGAAAGCGAAGTTCTCAACATTACCCATCTCCTCCTCCCCCCTCCCTCCCTCCCCCTTCCCCCCCTCCCCCATGTAAATACAAATGCATTCCAGTAGAAACACTTTAAAAAAACGTATCTTCCATATCACACCATTTTTTTTTTGCAAAAAAATATTTCAATACGACGCGGGGAATTTAACCACAATTGAAGAACACCATAATGTTAAAAAAAACAAGCAATTAAGCCTGTTCCATTCTGGACACACGACATGTTAGCGCATTTTCAGTACGTTTGTTATCTTTCAGTAAATATTTGTAAATTTTGGAAATGTTTATAAATTCAATTGTGTAATGCATATATCTGAAAAAAGATATTAAAAAGACAAGTAAGTCATGTTGAATAACTGTTACAAAAATAAATAATGATTACGCCCCTTTGATTAGCTTTTATTATTTATATTTAAAATATAAGCAAAACGGTACATAACAATCTCTTATATTTTGGCCCTGAGAGGTCAAATCGCGAAATGGACTTTTGATGTACACTTGGCAGGCCAAGACCTACACAATGATATATACATCATGGGTCTAGGACTTATGGTTGCTGAGATATAGGGCGGTCCATTATTAATATAGCTTATATAGTAAAAAACAGCACTTTATAAGGCCCCTTTTACGGCCCTGAGAGGTCAGATCGCGAAATGGAAAAAAGCTATTTCTTGGCAGGCCAAGACCTACAAAATGATATATACATCATGGGTCTAGGACTTATGGTTATTGAGATCTAGGGTGATGACAGACAGACAGACAGACAGACAAAACGGGGACAATAGAGCATTTTTTTTCGAAAATGCTCTAAAAATATGTATGTGTGACAAATGACGTGAAGTGAGTGTAGGATGACCTTTGGCATTGCTGCTATCTGCCATGAATTATTTGATACACACACAGATACATTTGATATGCTACAAGACCTGGGACAAATCTGGAAAAAAAAAAAAGCCAAATAATTTTCTCCTCGTTCAAACTTTTCTTTTCTTTTCTTCTTTGGAGGGGGGGGATCTTCAGTATCTATTTTTTAGATCCAAATCAGTGAAACATACTTAATGCTCTTATATCTGCACCCAGTATTATGTTGCGTTATTGGACTCAAATGGTGGTGGGGATGGTGGGGGGGGGCGCTTCTCAGTCATCCAGGCGCCTTTGTTGGAAACACCTATTTCCCCCCCCCCCCCCTTTACACACAACAGAAGAAAAACCCGAACACAGCTATCTGTCTGAGTTACCGTCCCCTAACTCCCACACCCTCCCCGACAGTACATTTTGATGATCTCTACCCTTACCCCCAACCCCTCCTCCTCACCGATCACCCCTCCCACATCTTTTCATCCCCCCCACCCTATGTAACCCAATGCATTACACGGCAAATAAACACCCAGTGAAATTATTTCTCTGGGACTTTAAAAAAAAAAAATTAATTCCCCACCTTCGCAAAGCCCGCCTAATTTCGACCCCAGTACCTGGGGGGGGGCGCCAATGTTTGGGTCCCCCGCCCCAAGATTTTTTTTTTCAAGCCATCTTGGGTTCGTGGTTTTTTTTTTTTTAAATGACACAAAATCTTGGATTGTACAAGTTCAATGTTTGTTTGTTCTCCCTATGTAAGTGATATACTATAGACTATTATGTTCATGAATCCTCATAAAATGGTCAAGATTATAAAGGTAAAATAATGTAATACAAAATAAAAATTGAATCTCAAATAAATCTCCAAAAGGTCAAAGTTCAAAACAAGTTCCCTAGAGTCATAGCCTGGTCTCTGAAAGACTTTGAATCAATTTCTTAAGTTTGGCCGGGATGGGTGAATATATCCTCAAACCCCTCCCCCCCCCCCCCCCCCCCCACAATCCCCAATTTTTTTCTTTTTTATTTGAGATGCAATTATTGCGAAGATCGACTAAAGGAAATGCCGTAAATGTTGTTTGTGTGTGATATGATTACTGATAGTCTTTGTGCAGAGACATGTTGTATTTTGACTGTAAATATTACGTTTTCAACTTGACTTTAAATGTGACTGAAATAAGACTGACATTTATTGCCAGATGACTTAGAGAAGTGAAATGGGAAGAAAGCCTTCACATGTGAAGTGTATGCGGATTTTCCTTTCTTTGTTTGTTAGCTGACATACTGATATCTGTATCTGTCTCTGTCAATCTTAAATACAATATAATCTGTCTGTAAGTGTGTCAATCCACCTATATTTATGTTTACTTTCATCCCCGCCTGACTATCTATCTATATCTATCTATCTATCTATCTATCTATCTATCTATCTATCTATCTATCTATCTATCTATCTATCTATCTATCTATCTATCTATCTATCTATCTATCTATCTATCTATCTATCTATCTATCTATCTATCTATCTATCTATCTATCTATCTATCTATCTATCTATCTATCAATCAATCTATCTATCTATCTATCTATCTATCTATCTATCTATCTATCTATCTATCTATCTATCAACCTGTATCATATCTTATCCTGTACTTTCGTAGCAAGCATATACCCTATTTCTCAACACATACTCCCTATATCTCAACACATACAAACCAGAGACCACTTATTTACGTACTATATGTACTATATGTGTACAAATACCGCACACAACCACGAATACTAACGTCTAACGTCCGCATGCTATAAACCTTTGAAAAAAAAACAACATACAATAAAACCTCCCAGCCATATTATCATTACCAGAAACATTCATGAATAACATTAATTCAATAGCCAGACAATCAGTCCACCGGTTCCAATTATTCGAAAACCTTTTGCTGGAATGTCATGTGGTAACAGCTATGCAAAAAAAAAAAAAATATTTCTTCCCCATAATCATATAAAAAGTTATTGAAAAAAAAAATAAAAGGACCTTACCCCCACCCACTTTTACCCCTCCCCCCACCACCACCTCCACCTTTTGCTTTTCACCCGATTCAAATAAAAATCCCCGTATGTCTAAACAACATCGGACGAACTCACAGACACACACAGACACACACACACACGCACACACACACACACACTGTAAATCAGCTGTAGGGATCCATATTATTTTTTTTTTGTGTTCGAGGCTGTCATGGCTACCGGGGTGTGTAGAGAAATGTGTGCGCGCGCGCGTGTGTGTGTGTGTGTGTGTGTGTATTTTATTCCCGAAGACAGAGGTGCTAATGTTGGGGTTAGGGGAGGGGGACGCCCGCTCTATCCTCCCCCTCCCTCCCTTTCACCCTAAAATCCTTTACAACCAACGGTTCAATGAGATCCCCCCCCTTTCCCCCCCCCCCCCCCACATACAGGTTTTACTTCGACGTTCAGTGGTTATGTAACGAATCCTTTAGCACGATAGTGTTTCTTAAAAATTAAAAAAAAAAAAAAAAATTTGCAGATAGCACGGTGGGGCTGGGGGGTGGGGTGGGTAGGGTGGGGAAAGGGTTGCTTCTCCGGATTATTGCCGTTAAATAGAATCGAATAGAGTGACTCGGAGAGGGGAGTGAGGTAGCCAGATGAACAGACAGATATTGGAACCCACCATTGTTGAAAGACTTTTATCTTAATGGCCGAAAAATAAAAAAAAATGTGGGGGGGGGGGGTGCATACACACGCTTGTTGTCGTGTGTGTGTGTGTGTGTTAGCGTGCGTGCGTTCGTGCTTTAATGGCGTGTATGCGTGCGCTAATGATAACACTTAGCTGAAGGGAACCAGATCTATAGACAAAATATTTTTATATAAACTTCTGAAGAAAGAGAGCTATTGTCGTTTTTAAAAAACGTATGGGGATAATAGTTACCTCATTGTCGTAAAATACAAAATTAAAACTATTAGTTTCATGGGAGGTAAAAAATTGTTTATTGGGTATGAAAGTGTGATTTGAACACAAAGTGTGAAGTAAGCAAGCGTAGTCATACTTATTGTGGTGTTGTTGTTTATCCTGCGACCGACGTCTTGTAATGATTGGCACGCAATGCGACTTGGTGTTACAAGAAATTCTGATCGTGTTATCTGCACGAGCTTGGGGAAGGAGGGTGGGACTACGAGCGCAATATAACGGCCACGTAATAATTATATTCCATCAATATTATTCGGCCAGCGGGCTGTAGTAATGGTTGGTCAAGGTCAAAGTTGGACAAACTTTTTTTGACCAAACGGGCCACAATGGTACTTATATATGACAGAAAGGGGTCGGACTAATGAATGGAGTGTGGTAACATGAAGTACTATAAATTGAATCCATAGGGTCATTCATTGGAACGAGTGGAGAGGAGAGGGGGGCGTGGACCTGACAGAACAGCCTAACGGTCAGTACTTAGCCCGCTGGTCAGTATTCCCCCCCCCCGCCCCAACCCTCGTAAAGCTTGCAACTCTAGCAATATCGTTTGTTTCAGGAATGAGTAGATTAACATGTGATAATCATGAAGTACAGCATCACACACAAGTAAAAATTAATTCTAAATTAGGAATTCCCCCCCCCCCAACCCTCCTCACGCCTCAAACTGACTTAATAAAATAATCAGGAATGTTAAAACAAACAACAATAACCGAGTTTCAAAGTGTTTAATCGATGTATTTGACCCATGAACCCCCCCCCTACCCACCCTGCCTCGATGTCAGTGAACATCCCCAACGTCATTTCCTTCTGAGTGCGAGTTCGCCATTGTTAATTGTTACAACTTGTAAATGTCACCGATTTATTTCGCTTCGTTTGTTTGTAGTTGTTTGAAAAAAAAATCATTTTTCTATTTTCTTAAGGGACTAGAGTCAACGAGACTTGATAATGTGTTTCCTTTATCAAGGTTTTACTTTTAGACATTTAGATATAAGAAAACGTGAATAAATGTAATACATCTAGATTGTTTGCTTTTTTTAAGCAAGATATGATTTTTCGTTAGATTTTGATGTAGGCTTATATATATCTAAATAATGAAAGGAAAAAAATCTATTACTGGATAATTATTTAGTGGGGGGAAAAAACAGTTGGGAGCCCTGAAGCCTGGCCCTAAAGGTATCACGTAGTACACCGCATTCCACTGAAAGACGTACACACATTTTTTTGTTGTTGTAAGTTCATGAAACTAAGTTCACGATACTGACGTGTTACAGAAGAACAATTCTATGCATTGTATCTGAACATTCCACATGCGTAATGGGTAAAAATATAAACGAACACACGCAAAAAAAAACTACAACTATCATTTAAGGAGATATTTACATTTCTATGTTCCCCTCCCCCTCCCCGCGGGTTTTTTTTTGCCCCCCACCGTCCTACACTACATACCTGTGTGTAAACGTATTTATTTCTTATCAAAGGTATATTTTTTTTTTGGTTGAAATACCAACAAGTACATCTTCCGCTCACTACATTGGTAATGGTAATAATAATAACAATAGTAATAAACTAAATAAAGTATGTTTTCAAATAATTAAATAGGTTATAACCAAAACATCCATATACAGCTTCCACTTGTGGTGGTAAGGTGGGGGTGGGGGTGAAAGGGCCCACCATGGTTGATGAGGGGGTGGGTAGGGGTAGTAGGGCTTGGGGGCAACGGTATATATACATATATATATGTGTGTGTGTGTGTGTGTGTATTTTTTTGTATAATTACAAAAGGAATGCGTCCGGTGGTTGTCTGAGAGAAGGACCTCGGATGACTTGTGACTTCAGATGACTGAATCAGCCATGTGGAAATGTTAGCTGCGTCTTCACGGTGCACGGTGGGTGGGGGAGGGGAACAATATCACGGAGATACACGCGAGATACAAAAACACATTACTGTAAACATTGTATTTTTTTTGTTCCTAGGGGAGGCCTCGCAAAGACTTCGTTAAAACAAAATAAAAAGGGATGCGCCTATACATTGACAGTTTGTATTAGAAACAAAATATATAATCATAGCAGGTTCTAAATATTAGGGCGTCCCTATTCAATAGCCTCTATGTGGGCCCTCGTAGCATGAAATAATTTAATTCGAAATAATACTTGATGGGGGGGGCCTCTTTATCAGTGGAAGGTTTGGGAGTGGGGGTGGGGCGGGGGTGCTTTGGCGGTTGCGTAGTTTGAATATCTATGGGGGGGGGGGAAAGGCTCAGATAGTAGGGACCGTACAACGAACACCAGTACAACGAAGACCAGTACAACGAACACCAGTACAACGAACACCATTTTTGGGAGGAGTATGAGCGATCAGTTTATGAACATGTGCATCTGTTGTTTCAAACTCTTTTCATTTCCCCTGGCCCCCCCCCCAATCCCCGCCCCCCCCCCCTCAACAATTTTCTAACTCATCACTATACAGCAAGCCACACTCGAGTAAGTAATCTAGGGGGGACAAAAACATTTGGCGTAGTGGTGGTTGGGGTTAAATAAAGTCACTGGAGATATTAAATGAAATATTTATGGCATTTCTTAAATTGAAAATTTAAAAAAAAAATATTTTTACAGTAAAAAAAAAAAGAATGAAGGGGGGGAAAATGTTTATGTAAAATTTAAAACCAAGGAATTTACCAGATCAGGTTTAGGGGAAACAAACAGACAAAAATATTTTTAAAAAAGAAGAAGAATTTTGAAGTGTGAAAGGAATTCGCCGCAACGCGACGGTGTCAGCCAAGCGTGACACAGCCGTTGACGTAACGCGGGCAGGAATATCTGTGCTCGCGCGTATATGTGTGTGTGTGTTGGTTTACATTGCGCCCAAAATGTAAATTTGAAATAGCTTTTAATTAGTTTCGAGGGCATAATCCCCTTCCCCCCCCACACTCTCTTTTTACATTTCATTCGTTCCTACTCTGTTTCTCCCCTCTCTCTCGCGCGCACCCTCCCCCCACAAACACAGAGTTCACCTACCACTAGAAGTCATAGAATTGTACTCGACTACTTCACGACAACCTTCTAAATCTCTCACACACTAAAAAAAAAAAAGCTACAAAAATAATTAATAAATAAATACATAAAAAAGAGTGGGTTGGGCTGGGGCGGAGGGAAAGGTTTCAATGAAACTTAATCTGAAATTATCCACACCCCCCCCCTTCCTTTTCTCGTCTATTTGTCTTTTCCCACCACATTTAGGTTTTTACTGAAACGACAGTTAGTGTGACATGATGCCGCCTGGATATAGACTCATTAGAGTAACCGGCAGTGTCGTACTCTGAGAAATCTCAATGGTCGGGCCCATCCTGGGCATTCACCACCAACGCCACTGCAAGGGGTTTGGGTGGTGGGGGGGGGGGCGCAACCGAAACACTTCCAAAGGGCCCAGAGTCATAGGGGTGGGGGGGTGGGGGGGAAGGAAGAAGCGTCGATTTTCAAAACTAATTTTTATTTACTTATATTTCTGTAGACATTTTTTTTTGGGGTTTGGGGGGGGAGGTAAATGGGATAAATTCGTCAGAGATCATTAAGGGCCTTAGAATTTATATAGGGGGCCCAACTTCTTAACAGTATTGAGACCCTCCCCCACCCCACCCCCACAAAATGACGACTTATATTTCATACTTTAATTTTTTTCGAGTGGTTGTTGACACTCTCGCTGGCCCCGGCATCGTCGAGTTTTCTCGCTGTTGTTACTTCTCCGCAAGAGATCAAGTGTAGCCACGATCTATATATATATATATATATATATATATATATATATATATATATATATATATATATAACAGTATCTGCTACATGACAAGACCTTACGGGGACAAAACTTCAAAAGTGTTGGCAATACCCGGTGAATCGCAAACACTGAATATTATAGAATCAAGTAAAACGTTGGTCACGTCGTACACCCGACTGCTGGGTTATTGCCGTGGGGCGTCCGGTGTTGACGTCACGATGAAGTAAGTTTATTTCGAAACACTCCAACATCCTGACATTCATTTAAAAAAAAAGAAAATTCAAGAAACGACCCCCGACTCCTCAATACCACCACCACCACAACCACCACCACCATTAAATTCATGTTTAAACATGCCAGAGGAATGATTTTTTCTGTCTTTGTTTCGTTGATTCGTTTTGGTGCATGTACGACCGTCACGCTGTGATCCCACATTTTTAAACTATAGCCGGGGGGAAACGCCCATTATTGAGTATTCACGGAATCTACGGCATTCCTTTAGTGTCAATTATGCGATTTTTTTTTTTTTACGGATCCGCCCAATGACGTAAAAAGATGTGTTGCTTTTTTTTTTTTTATTTAAATTAAAACAAACAACCAGACATAACAAGCACACGCACACACAGATAACATAACCGTGGCGGATTGAAAACATTACTTGAGATAATAATGAAAATGACGGAACAAAACACATCGCTATACACAGAGCCGTTTTAAGGTCTTTGGTGGGTTGGGGGGGGGGGGAAGGGGGTGATAAAATTTTTTGTTGGGGGCCGTCAGGGCTTTTGATTTAATAGGATTTATTACTACTATGGGGGGGGGGGGGCTCACAGCTGGTTACTAGTTTGACTATCTTTAAGAATGGCTCTGGTTAGGAAGAAGTGCGTACTGTGCGTATGGCGATACACCCCTACATTTAAAATAGACCAATAAACTATCGATTTTTTAGCAACTGTTCCAGAATAGAACGTAATCAAAACCAAGCTTCGTACTTTCTCGATAAAGACGTTATTCTCCAGCCAAAAGAATAAATCTTGATTAAGATTCTCGTCCATTGCGAATTTTCGTTTTTTTTTTTTTTAAAAAAGTAAAATTATAAAAAGAGACAACTCTTAATTCAGTTCGATAAATTTTCAAAGTACAATTTAAATCAATATACACCAGAGTTCCCAATCGGCGCTACGGTGATCGGTTTTTGTTTTCGACTACATTCTGTATTCAAGGAATACATTTCGGCTACATTCTGTACCCTAGGAATACATGTCGGCTACATTCTGTATTCTAGGAATACAAATAATCAAAAAGAAGCGGAACAAACTTAATATAAAGAGGAGATGGGGAAATGTTTGAGTTGTGTGAGTGAGAAATTTACTGCTCCTATGGGGAATGCATCGCATGACCACGGCCAACGGCCTCTGGTATCTCAAAGGGTCAGTTTGTGTGACGTATTCAGGAGCGAAACTCCGCTTCCTTCACCGTGACGGGAGCAGACTTGTGTTTGAACAAAAAATAATAAAGTAAGAGCTTTTTTTTTTTTAATCTTTCTCGGCCCCGCTGTACGAGAACCACGTGACTAGCATGTCTGCGCCGCGTTGGAACAATTAGGTGTCTGACAAAAACAAATGACGGGGGTGGGGGGAACGGAATAGATTAGGGGAGGGGGGAGTCATAGAAATGTGTGTGTGTGTGGAGGGGTGTGCTTCAGGTAATGGGTGAAAAAGTGGGGGGGGGGGTGGAAGGATACCAATTGGTTCCAGGTCTGAAGTGATTGGTTTAAAAGAAGTGGAACACTTGTTACTTGTCACACGCAAAACCTCGCTGGTTACTTGGTTGCTCTTGATCCCCGAGATTTGTGGAACATCAATCTTCTTTCCAGCAGCGAGTATCACCGCCTTCGTAGTGGTATTGCATGTGATATAGTGATAGTAGTACTACGGCTGATAATGTGTACTTACGAAAAAATACATGCACGCAATTTTTATGGGCGCCTTAGACACATTTGGGAGCCCAAGACAATGGTACATTTGGGAGCCCTAGATAATGGTGCATTTGGGAGCCCTAGACAATGATATATTTGGGAGCCCTAGACAATGATATATTTGGGAGCCCTAGACAATAGTACATTAGGGAATCCTAGGTACATTAGAGAAACCCTAGTCAATAGAACATTGACCTTTCTACACCTGCACTCTCTCTCTTTCTCTCTCTCTCTTTGAACTCTCTCAGTAAACTGCGGGCTGAGACTTAGCACTATCATCAAACAAAAAAATTATGAATGGCCGGGACTCAGCCCATGAGTTTAGTCTCTCACAAACTAAATGGCCAGAAGCTTCCCCAAGCCCCGGTCTACGCCGTTCCCGAAATATGCATCCCCCCAACCACCTTTTTTTAAAATATACAATGCAATCTTGAAATTATAACAGGCGGCCCTCGACTTTCGACAATTCGCTATTTCGAACATCTAGTGAAGCACTTTCAGTAATTTCCGACTGTTTTCCGTATACCCGGTCTACGGAATTTCCGGTCTATACCCGGTCTACGGAATTTCCGGTCTATACCCGGTCTTTCTCCGCACTTGTTGTTCCCGAAACAATCGTTTTTGTAATGTTATGATCGCCATTTTGAAAGTGATTTAGTTGGTTATGTACTGCTTATGTTGTTAATATTTCCCCCACTACTTTCAGGAACCAAATTATGTGCGAAAGTCGAGGACCGCCTGTATTTTAAAGTCAATGACTTTTAAGTCATTAGATGATAACAGCAAATAGGGTTCTAATCGTTACAGCCTTTTTCAATTTTTTTAATGATGGACACACATCAACTAATGTACTTTCATACGTCCTTTCTATGGTCTTATAGAATGGGTGGCGCCAATCTCTCCATCCAAATCAGCGGCGATAATTTTTGGCTTTACCATGGCCTGAACCATGTATCTTACCCGTGTGTGGGTCGAGTTAACCATCGACTTCGCTATCCAGCCAATTCCTAATTTTAAGATATGCATACATGGGCTGTTGTTGATGTTGTTTGGGGGGGGGGGCGGGGTTATATTTATTTAAATTTATTCATGCGCCCGTTTTATCCAATTATTCTCTCAGCATTCTCACCCCCCTTTTTTCCCATACACCAATGCATTCTTATCACCATTCACTGTTCGGGGATGACTGCACAGCTGAGGCACCCCAGTGGCAGCTAGTGGAGATAGCACCCTGCAGACTTCTAGAAGACAGTTTTAGACACTCCAGACATGTGAAGACACATAACGCCTGGTCTTTCATCTCTGCAGAAATTTTAACACGTTTAAAGAAAGAAAAAGAAAACAACGAAATATTTCACAAAAGGTTAAAAAAAAAAATGTCAGCAGGTCCTCCGGAGGGGGTCAGTCAGATTTTGATTCTTGGGAACTTTCAAATTTAAAAAAAAAAATAATTTTAACCCAAAATATTCCGACTATGTGTACTTATTTGTCATGTATAAATGTCTAATCATTGATAAAAAAAGATATATAGTTGGATATATAGACTGATAGATCGATTAACTAACTGACTGTGATTTGTAGAGACTGAAATTTCGATATACATATAGAATATTGAATCACTGAATCACTCACACACACACTCACAGACAAAGACCTACAAACGCACACACATTAGCAAACACTCTCACCGACAAACCCACACAAACTCATACACAGTATATATATGTATGTGTGTGTGTGTGTGTGTGTGTGTGTGTGCGTGTGTTGGACAAGTAAAGTAAAGATTGTCACGTGATGTCTACATCCCACGTCAGAAGAAAGTAAACAACCACCTCGGATCATGTAACACCGCCCAAGGAGACAATTAAATCAGCGTAAAACAAGATCTGCCAATCCATCTCTCACTATTGAAACCAGAAAAATAAAAATAAATAAAAAATGTCCCTGTCTGGCTCTACCCGAGCTATAAATATTAACGAAAACAAAAATAAAAAGATAAAATATAAAATAAAAAGAAACCCAAGTTCTTTTTTAATTTGTTTTTTTTTGTGAGTATTAAATTTTTTTAAATGAAAAAAAAATCTGGTTGGCAGAATGTTCTATTTATATATTCCCCTTTTCCACTTTCAATTTATTCTTAGAAAAATGTATACATCTAATAAATCAGAAGTTCCCCGAGAAATACGAAGTCTATAGAATGGTATCATTCCGTACGTGGCACTCTTATACTGTGGTCATAGATTTATAACAACAATAATGCATTGCCCTGTTGCTATAGATTTATAACAATATAATTGCATACCTCTTTGGTCATAGATTTATAACAACGATAATGCATTACTCTGTTGAGATTAGTATATCACAATAGAAATACATACAGGCGAAGACAGCGTAGAATGTGCTAACACGGAATACAGACTAGAACGCATGCCGTACACAATCATACAGTGAAACATGCACTTATCATACTCACACAAACTACACAGTGTACATTCATTAATACACAAACCCTAACTAAAAATATTCTCACACATAAAATACATATGGAAAAAAAAAGTACGTACTTATACAAAAACATACACTCACACATACAATACACGCTAACTCATTAAAATACACATTAATGAATAAATTACACAAGGTGCACATAAAATACAAACATAAAATAAAGTGTACGTATTATTGCATAAAATGCACACATGAAGATACACTTTCACAAGAACAACTCACAGACACATCAAGCGACAAGAAGACGAGCTCAGACCGATCCACGTACTCACCCTAGCGGCGACTCCCAAGTCCACTTGTAACCACTCGGACGAGCTCTTGTATTTGGCACACCACCCGAGCTTGTTGGGCAGATAGAGCCTGGCGTACTTCTCATGACAGCCCCGGTCCCACTCGCTGGGGTAAGTCGAAGACGAGCTTATCTGCCAGTCGTTAATGGTCCCTGTGATCATCCCTAGAGGCCCATTTGTCTTACAGACTGCAGGAGAACAGAAAAATTTAAATTTAAAAAAAAATCTGAGTTTGAACTTTTTTATTTTTTTGTTCTTTTGCGAATAAAGTAGTTAATACCGAAACTGATTTAGGTTTTTTATTGGAAATGATAATAGTAAAATGTTTCATTTGATTAAAAGATATTTTTGTCTTGAAAACAAATAAGTGATTCAAAACAGAATGAACGGTAAGTAAACATGACAAGTAGAATTGAGGATTGTTTAAAATGCCTGGGTGATGGTGACCTCGTGTGGTAATTAAGTGTGGCGGTGGATGTGGAATGGGTCTTTGTGGTTAATGAATAGGGTTCGAAAATTACGCGAAAGATTGGCGCGCGTAATTTACGCGTAAATTACGCGTAATTTACGCGTAAGTTACGCCAAAATTACGCGTACCATTAATTCCCAATTACTTGAAAATTTATATTCCTTTTGTTGCTCACGCTCACTGATTGCTAGTAGGTGTATTTTTAATAATGTTTTCGAAGGTTTTTAGTTGTAATTAACCGGTCATACTAATTTGCCCGTCGTCCACGTATTTCGTCGTGTACTGACTGCATCAGCGGCGGCCATCTTTGGCTGAGTAATACCGTCTAATACGGTCGACGCTGGACGGGTGCAATGCGCTGCGAAATACGGCCGCCGCGGGTGCCGAACTACGCAAAAGACGACACACGCGATCGACGCTGGTTAGGTTTCGAAAATTACGTGTAAGATTGGCGCGCGTAATTTACGCCAAAATTACGCGTACCATTAATGCCCAATTACTTGAAAGTGTATGTTCCTTTTGTTGCTCACGCTCACTGATTGCTAGTAGGTGTATTTTTAATAATGTTTTCAAAGGTTTTTACTTGTAATTTACCGGTCATACTAATTTGCCCGTCGTCCACGTATTTCGTCGTGTACTGACTGCATCAGCTGAGTAATACCGTCTAATACGGTCGACGCTGGACGGGTGCAATGCGCCGCGAAATACGGCCGCCGCGGGTGCCGAACTCAGCAAAAGACGGCACACTCGATCAACGCTGGTGCAATACGCAGCGTAATACGGCCGACGCGATCGACGGAAGCACTATACACAGTAAAATATTTTCTATACGTTTCATGACATTTGGAACATATATAGATAATCAAGGCCGTACCCAGGGTGGTGGATGGGGAGGGCTGGGAGGCTGCAGCCCCCCCCCCCAAATGTTATTGCTGATAGTGACTCATAAAAAAATTGTCAAATATTTGCCTTTAAAAACTTGGAACACACCCCCCCCCCCCCCAAAAAAAAAATCCTGGGTACGGTACTGTAGATAATGTTTAAAAAAAAAATTTTTTTTTTGGATTTTTTTTTTTATTTTATAACCTCCCCGTTTGGCTTGCGGCCGCTTGCCATACAGCTCATGGCGGCATTGTGTACTTAATCGAAAATTTTTATGATTTTGTCTTATTTTTAACCAGACTTTGGCTTCCTTATTGAAAATATTTTATTATGTTTACTGAAACGATTAAAAACAAACAATATACTTTGCGGTTTACGCTGTTTTACCAAACGAATACTTCCGGTTTGGTCTTGAGGCCGGATGTAGATGGTACTCCTAATCACTGTAATTAATTAATCACCACTGTTAACACAACGAATTGCGACAGAAACAATTAAAAATGGCCGTCAAATATGCATTTTTAAATTACCGTAATTTACGCGTAATTTTCAAAATTACGTTACCGTAAATTACGCGTAATTTACGGTAACTTACGCGTAACGTTACGCGACTTCGATCCCTATTAATGAATGGCTGGGTGTGTGATGAACATTGTGGATGTGTTATTGGTGTGGATGTGTGGCGAACTTTATAGGAAAAATAGTTCGTGCAGACATTTGGTGAGCTTTGTGGACATATGGATAATGTACGAAAATTACATATCATAATTCCATATTCATAAATAACACATAATGGGACAGTCACAGTTTCATTTTTCACGTTGTCTGTCAAAGTTGTAACTTGAAGGATGTTTTCCCACAAACGATGACATTGACAGTTTTGAGACACAGTGTTTTGTAGGGGAGTGGGGGGGGGAAGAGTATGCGAGATAGGACACATGCACCGTTTTAGTATACACACATACAATTGTAGAGACAGGCGCCAAAAAAAATAATAAATAGGAAACTCTCATTCGTATCAGCAGGGATTCTATCAAAGAGTTAAAGAGTTTGAGGCGTAGGTTGGACTAAATGTCAAATGTCAATGTCATTTAAGGTCAAGAGTCACGAATTCATTTCGAAAAGTTGTGAATCGCACCCCCCGACCAAGAAAAATGATGACCCCCCCCACCCCTCCTCCCCCTATGGTATAGAATAGAGAGAAAGACAAACCTATAGATTTATAAGATTTGCTGCGTATTCAATCAAAAAGAGATATTACTTTTTTCATTAAAAAAAAATATAAGGGTTGATAAAGTGGCCAGACTTTGAGATGGTCAAGATTATGACGACGTATAAACATTGACTTAAAAAAATAGTGTTTGGCGGTGGAGAGGGGGGAGAAAGAGAGATAGATAGATAGAGAGAGAGAGAGGGAGAGAGAGGGAGAGAGAGAGAGAGAGGGGGGGAGAGAGAGAGAGAGATAATAACAAGAAATGGACAAAGCTCATCAATACTACATGGCAATTATATGAGATTGATATCAGCATTTTTATTTGGGCGTCTTCACTCGAGGGCAAAGAGACAAATTGTGGGTGTGAGTGTGTGTGTGGGGGGAAAGCTCTCGATAAAATCTTTTACAGATAGTTGAGGCCCCCCTAAGCAAACACCTCTGAAGATGTATTCACCGAGTTTGTCTTTCCATAAGTTCGTCTCTAAAGATACCGTTAGATAAATTAAAGCGAAACCGCAGTAAGAAATACATAGAATAAGGTCTTGAGAGATACGCGTGTCGTGCCACACAGGGTACACAGGTTTAAACAAACAAACAAGCAAATAAAACATCATAAACAAAACAGACAACTGTTTACAAAGGTCATGGTTATATAACATCAAGAATGTCAACATTTCATTTTATTATCAATTCGAACAATTTGCATGACTTAAAAGAACGAAGAGCTATGTAAAATATATAAACACACACACACACCACAACATTTGCATTCCACTCCCTACCCCTCGTCCCCCCCCCCCCCACAACACTGTACGGCCAAACTAGCCATGCATGACAGAATTTTCACCGACCCCAGGACTTCACACTTTACGGCTGGTTTTTATTTCTTGCATCCTCCCTCCCCCCTCCTCTTCCATCTCCTATCTGCCCCCTTCCCCCCTGTTCAACCCAACGAAATAACTCCCCATTCTTCTTCCCTTTACCCATTTAATCCAGGGCACCACAAAACTGACACCCTAGAAATTCCCCCCCCTCCCTTTCGGGTCCCTCCCGTCTCCCACCCCCACCCCCACATGACCTATACATATTTTTTTTTTCAACACAGTGTGTGATATAGATGTTCTAAACGAACACACACACACACACATAAACACACACACAGACACACATCTAGATCGGAACATGCAGAGTAGATAAGATACTTTGGTAATCGAGTGTATCTCTTGTTCCTTCGCTTAGAGCCCTTAATTCCCTCTCACCCCCCACTCCCCAACCCCCACCCACTCTACCTATTCTTTTATAAAAGACTAAAACAAAGTAAACAGTTGTAAGTTTACTAATTTTTTTTATTAAAAACATCAATTTCAGAACAAAACATCGATTGAGGGGAAGAGGGACGGGAGGGAAGATCCATAAGAGTAGAGGGTGGCTAACAACAACTTTAAAGGTGGTCAGTTGTCCAGCGTGTGGCGAGGTACATTGCGATCAAACGATAAATAAAGCCGACAAAACAACAAACGACAGACAACACTGGAATGGTACAACAACAACCGAGGACAACAACCGAGGACAACAACCGAGTGAATATGCGCGTATATGTGTACATGTGTGTGTGTACATGTGTTTGTATGTGTGCGTGTATGTTTACATGATAAAATTTATACCTCCACCCTCGCTCCTCCTTTCTATCTACCAAATACATATTTCACAATAACACCCCTTCCACCCCCCTCACAACCCCCCCACCCCCCCTCACATACTTGAAGTGGAAAAAAAAATAATTAATGTTTCACACAAGGTCTTGTGTGAACGTGGTTTTTACAGTCATATCATACATATGAGTAAGTCAATCAATCAATCAATCAATCAATCAATCAATCAATCTATCCATCCATCCATCCATCCATCCATCCATCCATCCATCCATCCATCCATCCATCCATCTATCTATCTATCTATCTATCTATCTATCTATCTATCTATCTATCTATCTATCTATCTATCTATCTATCTATCTATCTATCTCTATCTATCTATCTATCTATCTATCTATCTCTCTCTCTCTCTCTCTCTCTCTCTCTCTCTATATATATATATATATATATATATATATATGACAACAAAGATTACTTATAAGATGATTATTCTCGTGGGGGTGGGGTGTCCTATATTGTATTGCTCTATGTCTGCTCCTTTAATCAAAACAAGAATAACTATATTGTTGGGTGGCGGGGTCGATGAGAGGGGTGGGTGGAGGGTGAGGGTAGAGGCACAGCCACCCTTCTCCCCGAGGATGCATAACGGTGAATGGGTACCCTGCCATATGTCCAATGTCCACCCAAAAAATGACGGCCCATTGATAGTTGAGATCTGCGAGTGTGACGTAATCACCGCTGAACCAATCGTTTCAAGCCGCTGTTTGTTTCCGTCATTTCTAATAAGACTTTCATGTCTAAATTTTTTCAAATTTAGGCCCAAAAAATGTACCAATCAAATTGTTACTTTTACTTCTTTCAATCACTAAAGAAATTTTTAAAGAAAATACTGCCACGACAAGCGCCAGTTCAAAGTGTACACGTATTGTTAATCATTTTGATTTTATTTTTTTTACAACTTCAATGACGTCATCTCAACAGTTGGAATGCCTGAGAACAGTAAAAATAAAAAAAAAAATATATGAACAATCTGTTATTGTTTAGCCCTGAAAGTTAATCCATTAAAACTGGAAGTTTTTTTTATGTGTAAGAAACAAATCATTTACCCTCCCCCCTCCCCCCCCCCTTTAGGAATAATCCTCTTGTTAATCCAATGGGGATTACTGCTGGCTCATTCCAAGTAGACCACGGTGAAGGCAGACACAACGCTAAAAAAAAAAGCGCGTATAAGGGTTGTCTGTCACACATATGCTTGTATGTCTGTCTAAATAAAGCGATAGGTCTGTTGGAAGTACAGCGACCTACGAGGAGGTCTTTGGTCCGTTGACCTGCAAGGTCTTCACTCCCTGATACAATGCCCCCCTCCTTCCCCCCCCAATTGATTTACGGGTTGTCGTTTTTAACATTATCGCAGTGTATCGATCAGAGACTATAACAGACGTGGGGAAACTACACCCGCGGGGTAAGTAAGGCCTGTTCGGTCGTTTGATCTGGACCGCGCATTGAACTTTATATTAAGTTCATATAAACACTCTATCCATCTATTCTTGGTCCGGCCCTTCTGTTTAGTTTCCGTTCTTGGTCCGGCTCTTCTTTCGAGTTTCCGTTCTTGGTCCGGCCCTTATTTCGAGTTTCCGTTCTTGGTCTGGCCCTTATTTCGAGTTTCCGTTCTTGTTCCTAGGCCCTTCTGTTTAGTTTCCGTTCTTGGTCCGGCCCTTCTTTCGAGTTTCCGTTCTTGGTCCGGCCCTTCTTTCGAGTTTCCGTTCTTGGTCCGACCTTCTTTCGAGTTTCCGTTCTGGTAACAGCTCCTTCTTTCGAGTTTCCGTTCTTGGTCCGGCCTCTTCTTTTCGAGTTTCCGTTCTTGGTCCAGCCCTTCTTTCGAGTTTCCGTTCTTGGTCCGGCCCTTCTTTCGAGTTTCCGTTCTTGGTCCGGCCCTTCTTTCGAGTTTCCGGTTCTTGGTCCAGCCCTTCTTTCGAGTTTCCGTTCTTGGTCCAGCCCTTCTTTTCGAGTTTCCTTTCTTGGTCCGGCCCTTCTTTCGAGTTTCCGTTCTTGGTCCGGCCCTTCTTTCGAGTTTTCCGTTCTTGGTCCGGCCCTTCTTTCGAGTTTCCGTTCTTTGTTCGCCCTTCTTCGAGTTTCCTTTATCGTCCCGGCCCTTCTTTCGAGTTTCCGTTCTTTGTTCGCCCTTTCTTTCGAGTTTCCTTTATCGTCCCGGCCCTTCTTCGAGTTTCCGTTCTTTGTTCGCCCTTCTTTTCGAGTTTCCGTTCTTTGTTCGCCCTTCTTTCGAGTTTCCGTTCTTTGTTCGCCCTTCTTTCGAGTTTCCATTCTTTGTTCGCCCTTCTTTCGAGTTTTCTTTATCGTCCCGGCCCTTCTTTCTACCCAAATGATGCATACGATTCAGAAAAGGTTTGCCCGTTCAATGAACTAGAAACTTTATATAAAGAGCCATGTCCACAACGAGCCTGCTAGATTCTCACATCACGCATTGCCAATGTGGTGGGGCAGGTCTTGCAATGACCGTTTTCACGAGGAGGCAAATTAGTGATTTGAACCCGTGATGTGCGCTACGCCTATGGTCTGTTGAAAGTTTGATGAGGCTCTGCTGCAGTCTGTTTATTTCACCGAAAGGTCCTCTTTAATCCTTAACGTGCAAAAGTATGCATGATTGATTAGTATAATTTATTTTCCGCTCGACGGTATGTAGGCTATACAGGACCGGATAAAAAAAATTATAAGGCTTCACTTTGATTCCTATCCCCCCCCCCTCTTTTTATGGGGACTTTAAAAAAGAAATCTGAATAACTCTTTATACATCTCATAGACATGAGGACATTGGCTGAAGAAGGGACATAATGCATTACAACAATACAATAATTATATAATGCTCGATAAATTAGGTCCGTTTTGGTTTTAAAAAAAAAAACAACAAAGCATTGGGCCTGTTGTTAAATTTACCTGGACATGATGCTATGCTGTTCATTTATCTCACCCTACTCTTCCTTCCGTCCTTCGAATTACCAATTTCATGTGGACCCTCCAAAATTATCTTGAGTACACGCCTATGCCATTTTGTGGACGTGTTAGGTTGGTGCAGTCTCCGCAAACAAAGTTCAAAAGTTCATTAATTTCAAGCATCGCTCTAAGTACTATTTAAAAGGATATATCTATCTATCTATCTATCTATCTATCTATCTATCTATCTATCTATCTATCTATCTATCTATCTATCTATTTATCTATCTATCTATCTATCTATCTATCTATCTATCTATCTATCTATCTATCTATATCTTGGTATATATATAGAATATTTCTTACTAGTGCACATGGCACAAACACAAGTTTATATGAAGTTCAACTTATTATAAATAGCCGAATCATCAAGAGAGGAGGAGTGGATTCGGCTTCAGACAGATATGCAGGACATACATATAGACATACATACAGACATATATACATAATGTCACACACTGTGACAGGTACAGGTGAAAAACAACATTAAAGTAGATCTTCATGGTCGCATTCAGCAACCCCTCCCCCACCTCTCTCTCAAATCCCGCTACCTCAGACTTCTCAACGTCAAGCCTGAGGAATGTCTCTCTCTCTCTCTCTCTCTCTCACACACACACACACTCATGGGAGAGGGGGGATTAAACAGGAACGACAGTCTGTCTTCCTCTCTCTGCCTACTCTTTACTTGCTACTTCCCCTGGGTAAGAGGGGAGGGGAGGAGGGGGGAGGATGAGAAGTCAAACAAAAAAAAAAGTGTTGCTACTTGTTTCGGGAGGGTGGGCGGGTGGGGGCACGGGGGCGGGGAGACGAGAAGGGTAGTGTTGAACTCTGTGACTGTGTCATTTTAGCTGGTTTAATCAAGGAACAGACCAACAACACAGTAAATTAAACAGATCCGTTAATTTACACCCCTCCCCCACGGGCCTGTTGATACAAGTGGAGGTATTATACCAGGGTGGGGATATGGGTGGGTAGTGTAGACACGGGGTTATAGAGGGACAAAAAAAAGAGGGTCGACTTTATGCTTGGCGCCTAGTGGAACAATGCGCCCGGCGGGGGGAGGGGGGGAGGTCACATTTTTACGGGTCCGGAAGCTGAATAGCGGAAATCCACTAATTCTACAGAATTTTGAGATAATGAATGTAAGGGGTGAGATTCTTCAAGTAAGCGCAACTCTGGTTTAAATCTAAAAAAAATATGTGGCTTAGAGTGTGCTGATAGAGTTGGAATAAACCCTCGAGTGGCACAGTAGTGCTAAGGAGCAAAAAATGAGGAATTTAAGCTGCGAATGTGTGTGTGTGTGTACATGAGTGTTTGTGCAAAGTGCGTGTGTATACATACATGATAAGATGTATACCTATCCCCCTCTGCCTCTGCCTCCTTTTTCTATCTACCATAAACACATATTTCAAGAAGAACCCCTTTCCCTTCCACCTCCACTATATAACCCACTCTACTTACTTACATTGAAATTCAAAAAAATAATAATAATAAAAATGATGTTTCATACAAAGTTGTTTGGCAGGTGAGCAACTTTGGCGTTTAATGAGGTGGACAGCCCTGGTGTGGCGTGTATTCATTCATTTATTTAGTCTTTGTGTGTGTGTGTGTGTGTGTGAGCTATAGATTTAGGCTTAAAAGTTGACGGGGTTGAAAATCGTTAAGTGTTAAATGTATGTAGATATCCGGCTTGTTTAAAAAAAAATGACTTGTCTTTATTTGTGATGGCGTAGCGTCATTAGGACTCAGACTGAATTCATGCAGTGTAGTCGTCGTCGGTAAGAACTTGGGGGGAGGGGGGAAGCATCTCCCAAAAAACAACGCTTGGTCCTTCTAAAAGAATAGTGCCCTTGTTGGAGGGCGTCATTAGTTTCGACTCAGGCACTCCTCCTTTCGCCCACGGTCTTTCGGGTTGTTCACGAAAACGCATCGGCGCATATTTAGATGCAATCATCTTGTATACTACTTACAATACACTTACATATTGCAGGCTCGTACACTTACATGTTATACTCGTACACTTACATATTACACTCGTACACTTACATATTACACTTGGTACATCTTACATGCTACACTCGTATACTTTCACATATTAGTTCATTTGTACACTTATATGTTACACTCGTATACTTACATATTACACTCATGTAATACTTAAATATTACACTAGTACACTTGCGTATTACACTAATACACCTGGCTATATTACACTCGTACACTTATACATATTACAATCGTACACGTACATATTACACTAAGGCGTATACATATTACACTAATATTCTTACATATTACATTCGTACACTTACATATTACACTCGTACACTTACATATTACACTGTACACTTACATATTACACTCGTAAACTTACATATTACACTCTTACACATACATATTACACTCGCATCCATACAGATTTCACTCGTACATATACATATTACACTCGTACACGTATATAATACACTCGCACACATGCATATTACACTCGTACAATATGCATATTATCATTGTAATACAATTACATATAACATAAAATACATTACCATATAGTACATAATTACAACAACGTTCTCTAATATATCACATAAGTACCACTTGACTATTGCTTTACAAACACTTCAAAAATGATATTAATACATTTACATAAGACATATGCAAATTACAGACGGTTTTGTCTCCATGTCTCGTCTCTATACACCGGGGATTACTGGATTATCTAGGTTATCCGTTAAAAAAAGCATACACAAATGATACACATCAGATTTAGATACAGCTGTAATATTACAAGCGTACATTCAAGCCTACATAATATAATGAGGCATTCGTTCTATATTTACCCTCAACAAATAATAAAACAAATTGTCCCTTGTAAACTTGACGCCATAGATTAAGAATCAGAGTGCTTTTACTTCTTATTCGGCTTCAAATAGATGGCATTCAGACACACATCCTCCCCACCCCTCAACCCCACAACTGCCTCTCACCCAAATCGTTAACTTTCCAAACTCTAATAATTTATTTTTTTCTTTTTTAGTACCAAAACTTATGGTCTAATCGTGGACCAACTAAGAATAAGAAAAAAAATTGGGCCCCACTTGTAACGACGACTATGAGTACAAAGAGTCTGCAGTTCTCCCCCCCCCCACCAACCCCCAGACTCGAGAAGTGAAGCTTCCTCCCTTGATTCAATTTTTTTGTCAGTCCTGAAGAGGCCATCACTAGAGTACCCTCCCGTTTTTTTTTTTTCAAGATTTACCCCATCTTGGCATTGGCAAGTCGTCAGAATTCGGATTTTAAATTAGGTCTTATTTCCATTTTGTGGCATGAATAGAATTTGATGGTGTCGGAATGGGAAACAGGGGAAAATAAAAGGGGGTGGGGGTTGGCGGGGCTTGGAGTAGATGTACTAGAGTGATCTCTGAATGTTTGACTAAAGCGCGATAAAATTTGGGCAATTTTTTTTTTATTATAATTTTTTTTTGACATAGCCCGTGTACCACGGGGTTTATTATTGCAACTCCCATTGCTGACCTCCCACTTGGGTCCTTGCTGGGGGCCCGGGTGTGCTCTGTCAAATGTGTGACAAGATCAGCTTTCTGAGGGGGATGAATGAATGTCACGGCTCGGACGTTAGTGACAGCCTGACGTCACGCACCACTTAACCCGGATCAGAAGAACCAAAAAAACTGCATCCTCCCCCACTCCACCCCCACTCCACCCCCACCCCACCCCAGCCCTACACCCACGAGCCCCCCTTCCACTTACCAATCAAGAATGTTCACAAAGTGTATTTCTCGAGGTTTCGACAAGCGAACACACATACACACAAAATGTCTTGTTTTCGGACCCTTATCTTACAAAATGTCCATTGTTTATTATCTCCGCGCATTTCAACAAAATGTCCAAGTATATTTATGATAGAGGACTAGAACCGATTTGATTTAAACCCCCCCCGGATAAAGGACGTCTTCTCCACCCCTCACCCCACCACCCCTCCATCTCTCGTTGTTCTAGTGTAAAATGTCTGGCCTAGTGTGACCTGTCTTGATACATATATTTATATTTAACCAACAGTGTATGACCTGTCTCATGGCAAGTACCCCAACAAAACACTTAACAGCGACATGTCACTCGTTCATAAGTATTGATATGATATGTTAAAAACATGTAGTATTTGATAGTGGCGTGTGTGACAAATCTTGACTAGCACCTGTTTGTCAACTCGTCATAAACCTCATAACATTTTGACTCTCGTGGACAAATTGTCTATAACCATTCTACCGCAACATTTGATCCTAACAAAGCATAACAAAAAGTAATTGTCAACAACAAAAAAAATTACAATTTTGCTTCCGTCATTTCAGAAATATTTTGCAAAAAAAAAAAATGGATCATACATGCATTATTAGCTATGACATTTACAGTTTATAGTGAGAATGTCAGAAATGTGTGTCTAATGACAGAAACCATAAACATAACAATGTGACATGACGCTATGTACACGCCTGATAGTAGGACAGCCAATGTCCTCTCAACATTTTGATTTTGTTTGTTTTGTTTTTCTACTACCAGCCGGCTTTATTCTTTACATGTAGGACCGCACACGATTCTATAATAACATGGACCCCTCCCCCTAACTGACCCCCCCCGTTCAATGCCTACGCCCCTTACACCCATCATTGTTCTAAAATAACAGCAACCTCTTTCTTGCTCAAGCCCCCCCCCCCATCTGCTCAGCATCAAGCTTTTGTTTTATCATTTCCCGCTAACCAGACCCACCCTAGAGCCCTATATGCACAAGGAAATACCCCCCCACCCACCCACCCCCCAGAAAAAGGTGCCCTTAACTTTTAATCAGAGAGGTGAGGGGGGGTAAAAAAAAACAATGATGTAACCACGCCCTATTTCTGTACCACCAATTAAAACAACCAGACTTGACTCCCCACTGTATGTATGTCTGTTCAATATTTAGATAAAACCAAAACTTCCAGCTTGTTTTAACCTGGACATGAAGATGCAGCATAGCCAACAAGTTAAGGGTTCTTCGCAGTTCACACATACGTACAATGTTGTGGGAAGTGGGGGGGGGGGGGGAGGAGAGAGAGAGAGCCGCATGACAGACAAGAGCGAATCGCCGCTTGTAAATAATATCGACTTCTTTTTTCTTTTTTTTTTTGTAACGCTGTTGTGGTATTGTAGTTGGGGCTCTCGTTGAACAAATCTAACGTCACGGGTTCAATTCTTGTATTATTATTATTATTCAAGCCTTTTTATTATTAAAACAAAAAAAAAATGGCGAACCACTTCAAATCAGATTTGAGATCCACCAGTGCCTCGCCACCCTATGTAAGAACCACTGCCTGAACGAGTTTGATGACGAAGGCGATAATTGCGAACGGCTGGTTTCGGAAAGATTCGATTTTTTTCAGGATTTTTATTACTATTGTTTACGTTTACGTTTGAGAATTTTAAACTGGAATACTGTTGTATTAATTCTTTACTTTCGATTTAACGCAGAACCCACACCGCTATTATATATATATATACTAGCTGTACCCTGCAAAACCTTTGCATAGAGTTATATTCCCTTAGGCTTGATCGGTAGGCTAGGTTATTTTTTGGTTTCGGGCAGATCCGATTTTTTTCATGGTTGTATTTTAAACTGGAATACTGTTGTATTAATTCTTTACTTTCGATTTAAGGCACACTGGAAATGAGTATTATTATATATTAGATATATATATATAGATATCTTTAAACAAGGCTGCCGTTTATTAGCAGGTCAATGACGGAATGGGAGGGAAAGCATACGAAGTTTTATCGAAGAAAACCTCGTTGGCGTGGGGTGTGGAGAGATCAACAAACAACGCGGTGAAGGAGGAGAGTTCGGATCCCAGCCGATTTTGTTACCAACACCCCCCCCCCCACCCTCCAACTTAGTCACCCCCAATATTTACTGTAGCTTCGGCCCTTATAAAAATAAACTTTAAAAACCAAAAAACAAAAAACAATGCTCTCATTAGTTTCATAAAGAAACGAGACTAAATTGTCATTTTTTTAAAATGGAACCAATTACAGACAGCTTGTGCAAAGTTTAGAGCCCCCTTATTATCAATCACTAAAAAAAAAAATTTTTATGAATATAAAGTGTAACGCAGTTGAAGTGACACTTGTCACTGAAAGATACACACACACACACACACAAATGTGACAAGTTAAACTGGGTACCAATTCCTGTTCTTTTTGTATCCTTATAACTAGACTTGCAACACAGTCGGACCAATTCAAAAACAATACCCCCCCACACCACCCCCTACCCTTCTGAGGACACATTCAAAGTAGAATGACTGACAAAGGGACCAAGAAAGTTACGCGACTAGATACTTCAATAGTAGAACCCCCTCCCCCCACACACACACCCTCCTCTCTTCTTCACTCCCTCTCTTGTTTCTCAACCATGAAGATTTTTGACAGTTCCTTTTGCAGCCGAGATTGACTATAAGCTTTAGACGACTATTTAGAACTTACCAAACCAGATACTAAAGGCAATAAGTTCCTACAGGTGCTACATAGCAGTAGGGTAGCAGCATCGTATTGTTACATGGGGGTGGATTAAATTCAAACCCTCCCTCCCCCTCTCCACACCCAGCGGTGGCAAGCAGCCGCAGGTAACCCGAGAACCAAGAGTACAATGAAATACTGTCACACACTAAAACTTGGTGGCACAATTCCTCACCCATTTTTTTTTGTTTTGTTGGAAATTTTCCAAAATGAACTAACAATATCTATCAGTCGGTCTATCTGTCTGTGTGTCTGTCTTAGGAGCTCATCAGTATGTCTGAATTATTAAGCAAAAGCACGAATGGGAAGAAATATGCAACGAATGCGCTATCCAAGATATTAAAATTCGCATCGTTTGTGCACTGTTGTACACTTGACTAAAAAGGTATTATAGTTTCAATTAACACGTTAATTAAGCCCACACTTCAACACGCTAGTCATCTGCAGTTAGTCGTATGAAGCTAGTCATATGCAGTTAGTCATATGAAGCTAGTCATCTGCATTTAGTCATATGAAGCTAGTCATCTGCAGTTAGTCAAATGAAGCTTATCTGTGTACTATTTCGAAGGAAATCAATTTCGTGAAAACAGCACGTACGATAATATAACTATAGCGACTGTTCAATGAACAGCTTCCTGTTCTGCATGTGGATATGTAGGTCAGAACCACTGTGGTCTGACTTTTGTCTACTTTATTGATTTCATGGTCATTCGTCTCTATACCTCTTTCTCTCCCTCTCTCTCCCTCCTACCCCCTCTCTTCCCCCCTCCCTCCCTCTCCCCCCTCTTTGATATAAAGTCCCCGAAGTCCATCCACCCAGTCCCCGAAGTCCATCCACCCAGTCACCGAAGTCCATCCACCCAGTCACCGAAGTCCACCCACCCAGCCCCCGAAGTCCATCCACCCAGTCACCGAAGTCCATCCACCCAGTCCCCGAAGTCCATCCACCCAGTCACCGAAGTCCATCCACCCAGTCACCGAAGTCCATCCACCCAGTCCCCGAAGTCCATCCACCCAGTCACCGAAGTCCATCCACCCAGTCCCCGAAGTCCATCCACCCAGTCACCGAAGTCCATCCACCCAGTCCCCGAAGTCCATCCACCCAGTCACCGAAGTCCATCCACCCAGTCCCCGAAGTCCATCCACCCAGTCCCCGAAGTCCATCCACCCAGTCCCCGAAGTCCATCCACCAAGCTTTAAATATATGTACCTTACGTTAGTTAGGGAAGTCAATGCTGCTTTGTTGTTGTGGTAACCCTTCACTCACGCAGCACTGGGGTGTAAATCTTCAACCGTCGCTGCAACCCACCTACCAGAACTAAACTCACCCCGCAACACAAATATTTTCCCTTTATATATATATATATATATATATATATATATATATATATATATATATATAACTAACGCTACTAAACTCTTTTCGACCTATATCACCAACTTACCCCATTCACAGTATACGCCTTTACAGCAAATAACCCCCCCCCCCCATACACACACAATACTCTCCCCTTCCTAAACTTTTCAAGCGTGGCATCATCGACGGAATTTCTAAATATGTATAAATATTTATAGAACATCCACTTGCATCATCGCTAACAATCCAACATTATGTTGCTGCGCCAAACGATTCACATACATATATACATTTATTTTTTAAATACCAGATTGCCCCAATTAGCAAAGCGCCATATAGCACTTTTATATGTACCAGTGGGATACCATTCTTCTACACTATGGGCGGATTTTTAAACGGTAAGACTATTTGGGCAATTAAATCGGGAGCTGATTGGGGGTGGGAGGGGGGGAAAGAGAGAATGGGGAATAATTGTGACATGCCAAAATTATTACAAGCTGTTTATTAAATTTGTATGATGAACACACAAAATTGAGGGCTTTTTTTAAATATCTCAGGGCATCAATTAAAGCGCCCCCCTCCACTCCCCGCCCCCTCCCTCCTCATAGACGGGGACAATATTGCTTTGAACGTCAGAGCCGGTGCCTTGACACTCTTGACCCCCTCCCCCTCCCCTCCAACCCCCCCCCCCTCCAACCCCATTTCGCAAGGGCGTTAAGCAAAATTTTGCAAGTTGTTGACAATAATCGGGAGTTACAGTCCCGCGACTTTGAAAGAGGACATTAGATTAAACATATAATTATATTATTTTCTGTGGAAACGTTATCACGAAATGGGAAAGAAAGAAAGAAAGAAAAAAAATACTTGGATAATTTGAATTATTTTATTATACAACAGGTTGTGTTCTAAAGGGGAGCTAATATTTTTTTTCCTTCTTCTCTATAAGCTAAGGTCAGAGACATTTAAAAGCACCGATTATTTATCTCCCCCTGAACGCATTGTGGCGGCAATTATAAGGAAAATATTGCCCCACTGTACGCAGCTCTGCTGTTTGACTTGTAAATCCAGGGGTGGATTCCCAGATCACAACAGGAATGCATCGATTATTTTTAGAACTTGGAGGGGATTAACCAGGTGAGATTGGACTTATCGTTGTAAAATTAAAAAAAAGAAGAAGAAAAGGTAAAAGAAAAAGAAATTTTGTTTGTAAAGTTTCTAAAGTTTTTTTTTTGGTCAACAATCTGACGAATGAATAATATTGACAAGGCAAGAGGGGGAAAAATTGTGAACAGGTGAATAGGCGACAGAAGAATAGGCGGATGAATATCGACAGACATTTAGACAGGTAAATTGACAAGCTTAGAGAATAACTACGCCGATGAGCAAGTGATAAATGCATAAACACGTGTGCGGTGTACACATATCTAACGGACATGTGTAGATATAAAATTAAATTATATATATAAAAATACATACCTAGATACCTACATTTATATATATATATATTCCAGTTTAAAATACAATCATGAAAAAAAAAATCGGATCTGCCCGAAACCAAAAATAACCTCGCCTGCCGATCAAGCCTAAGGGGATATAACTCTATGCAAATGTTTTGCAGGGTACAGCTAGTATATATATATATATATATATATATATATATATATATATATATATATTACATTAAAAAAACGCAAGAGTCTTTGATAGTGGCATGCAAAAATGTTGACACCAAACTCACTTCAATCTTTGGTAACTTTATTTGCAGGTCTTTTAGTTTTAAGGAGGCGGCCCGGTGACACCCAAAAGTCCGTGATAGTTTTAAAATATTTTAAAAATAATAAAGATGGAACTCTCCAAGTTCCTAACCCTGAGTGCATTTCCTTGTTTTATCAGGTTCAGGTGGGGGTGGGGGGGGGGAGGTCTCTCGGTCTAACCTCCTACCACTTGTTTATACAACTCGCTTTAATGAGTCTAATTATCGCCATGACAACCGATGAACGATACCATCTATACAAAGAAGGTTTGCTCCGGGTTGGAAAGTAAATGACTTTTTTTCATTGAATGTATGTATTGGTGGAAGCATGACCTCTTTCTCTCACCATCTTTATAGAAATCTCTTTTTTTTTTTTTGCTTTCATTTTAGTGACAGAAGTCATTCACTGCGAGACACGACCCCCTGACACTTAGAGAGAGAGAGAGAGAGATAGAGAGAGAGAGAGAGACAGAGAGAGAGACAGAGAGAGAGAGAGACAGAGAGAGAGAGAGAGACAGAGATAGAGAGAGAGAGAGAGAGAGAGAGCTAGCTTCGACTACATGTTGTGTGATCTAAGTGATTTGAAGAAACGCTTTGGACGGTGATTACTTTAACCCCGTATAAAAACAACAACAGCCTCAATGCGAACGTAATTCTTTTTTTTAAATGAACTAATTCACAGAATCCACACCGTTAATATAAAGTTCGCTTAGCTCTTTAAGGTCACCGGAGCAGATGAAGTGTAGAAATCATCTGTTTGTGTAGCCACGGCATATAAAGGGAAGGAATGTGTGGCTTGCAAATAACTTATCATTTTTAAAGATGCGTGAACTTGAGGGACATTTTTAACCAACTTTTATCAATACCTGGAAAAAAACACCCTTGGTTCTCACCAAGTACCGAACCCGGGACCCTCATGTCGACAGTCGAACGCTCTACTACAACAATCAGCCATCCGCTGAGAAAACTTTCAACCAACTGTCACCAAGACCTGGACAAATAGCCATCTTTCTCACCGAGGATCGAACCGGTCGACATCCTCCCCCCCCGCCCGCACCCCCCAAAACTTTACCGCGAAGATCAGGGTCGAAACCTAATGGAGTCCCCTCCGCATTCCATGTATGTAACATGGGTGGCAACAGGCTACGCCTGAAGTCAAATATTTTTGGGGACCGTCTGGCAATTAAATGAACGAAGGCCCATACAACAATCAAAGAGAATTAACATATACATGGGCTATTAGCGCGGGGTCCCTTCACACAGACGGCACCCTTAGGGCTAGGTCGGCCCTGATCCCTGTATCGATTATGAGAAAATAATTGCATGTGCAATTTTTGTTTCCCTTTTATGGAGATTTCTTTGAGTTCTGTTTCTAGTTTTGAATTTATTTTTTTTTAGAAATGGATATAAGCCTAACGCCCAACCAATAAATAAAAAAACATAAAATTCAGATATAAAGTTATGAAACAGAATGCCATTTTCTTTAAAAGATGTGTGCACAATTCAAAATATCATCTTTCAAGATTTCTATGACATTCGAAACTTTAAAAAAAAATCATCTTCCAAGTTGTTTTTTTTTATGACTTTCAAAGCTCTAAATGACATCTTTTTTACGTTTCGACATGCGCAGTAAAGAAACTGTATCTTTTTATTCTAATTTTTTTGTTCTCTTTCAAACCAGTGGGGAGGGTGGGGGGTGTAGAGGGATGGTGTTAAGCCCCTGACCTCGTGAGATCCTCAAACCATGAAATAGAGACCTCGCTGGAGTGTGTTGGCAAACATCTCATTAGAGATGTCACCCGGTGTGTTTGTTCACTAACTTGACACGGGGGCCGGACACACACACACACACACAGACACACACACACACACGCCCTAGATCGAGGAACACCTAAAAACAATTACTGGAAGAAACAGACGTAAACTAGACACATTCCTTCCAAAAGCTTTTTTTTTTCTTTCTTTCTTTCCCCTCTCCTTATTTTTATCCCTTTTCTAAAATTAAACCAACACTTAAGGGTACCAGATGCACGCCAGTTGGGTGGAGTGGGCGGGGTTGGTGGAGATAGCTGGCTCCAAAAGATTTGATAGAGGGCGCTCTTTTTTTCAATGTCTAAAAAAAGTGGAAAGTTTTCATTCTTATAAAATAGACCACGTATTTGTTTGTTAAAAGTTGCCCCTATTCCTGCAAGGGATGGAATGAAGGAATTTTGATTTTTTTTTTTTTGAGCTTTTTGCCCTTGACAGGCAAACAATTATTCAGCAGTTTCTTTCTGCTTCATAAAAGAGTCGTTGACTTAGATAAATTATGTCTGGTTTCGTTGACTTGGATTATGACTGGTTTCGTTGACTTAGATTATGTCTGGTTTCGTTGACTTAGATTATGTCTGGTTTCGTTGACTTGGATTATGACTGGTTTCGTTGACTTAGATTATGTCTGGTTTCGTTGACTTGGATTATGTCTGGTTTCGTTGACTTTGATTATGTCTGGTTTCGTTGACTTAGATTATGACTGGTTTCGAGATTGTTAAGTGAGAGATGACGGTTTTTTTAAATGTAATGTATACCGTGAGTAATGTAAATGTAATGTATGCCGTGAGTGAACTTGAGGGGCATTATACAAATGTAAAACGTAATGTATACCACAACGTGTTATACGGATGTTTGTTATTTTTGTTTACGAAAATCCATGTCGAAATATGAATTGTGACCCGCTAAGAGTAGGATAAATAAATAAATAGAAAAAAAAATAGCAGAGAAATCGCGGGATAGTCCGGTTAGAGATATGAACTTTAAACGCAAAGGTTTTTTGTTCAAATCCAAGCTACTGCAAAAATCGCATGGGGTGTGGGGTTAACAACCCAGCCCCTAAAGCACGACCACAGGTATTCTGGTTTTCTTACTGACAATACGGCTGAAATAACAGGCCACCCATTCATTCATTTATATCTCAATACGGAAAGAAACTCCAATGTTGAATAAGCGTTAGTAAAAGATTTGCTTCAGCGCGACCAATAGCAGAGTTTTGGTCTACCTAGATTTCAGGCAATGACTACGTAGATGTCAGGCAATGACTACCTAGATTTCAGGCAATGACTACGTAGATGTCAGGCAATGACTACCTAGATGTCAGGCAATGACTACGTAGATGTCAGGCAATGACTACCTAGATGTCAGGCAATGACAATGTCTTTTGACTATTGTGTGGCCCTGCAAAGTATTTTTTTTAACTATAACACAAAACCGGTGATGCGTGGCCATCGATGTGTTTTTTATATATAACACACACACACACACACACACACACACACACACATATATATATATATATATATATATATATATATATATATATATATGTGGAGTGACTCCTTTACGTTTCGAGTCTGATCATATTGAAGAAGGTTTTTTTTTTCGGGTTCAATCCCCGGGGTCGTCAGATACACAAGTTCCCCGTGGTGCATCAGAAAACATTGGTAATAATGAGTATCCACTGTTATGGTGGTGGGGGTGTGTGGGTGTACCAAGGTTATGAGATGTGGGTCCAGATATCAACGCCGTTAGTGGTCAGCATTGATTCAATACAAGATCAACAGGCGACCACCTTATCTGTGTACATTGCAGGTCACCGTATTATAGCATTCACTGTTCACCACAAATTGAATTTAAGACTTAAAAAAAAATTAAAAACTGAATCAAACTGGATGACCCTCTCTCTCTCTCTCTCTCACCCCCCTCCTCGCCCGTTTCCTTCGCAAAAATTTCAAATGGTGGGACATCACCCCCCCCCCCACCATCCCCTCTCCCCTGAAAGTCACGTGACGAGCACAATTGCTATTTCCGCTTTAGACAGCTCTCATGGTAAGACATCAGAATGAATCACATCACGTGAACCAGATGATAAAGGGTGGGGGGGGGGGTTGGGGGGGGTGGAAACATCACCATCACACGTGCGGAACAACATCTCAAAACATCACCCTCACCTTTCAGTGGGTTTATTATACAAGGGGAGAAAGGAGGTGGGGTGGAAACGGTCCTACCTCTGTCCGGATCAGTAGCTGCTACTTACAGAATACTGTGTTTAGTTGCCCATTTAATTTTTTAAAAAAAAATAATGGTCTGGATAAAAAGTCCTGATTTAAAAAAAAAAAAAGATTTTGGTCAACTCGATTGAAAAAGCAGAGAACCATTTTTTCATATTTTAAAACTCTCTTAAACAAAAATGACCAGTCACATGTGAGACGTCCTTTATGCTCAACATTTCGATGCTATAATTTTTTTTTTTAATCCGCAAATCCCAATATTGATGAATTAATTTTTATCCTTATCTTCTATGGAGATATCTAAAGTACAGCAATCGATAAATGAAACACAACGAAATCAAATTGGCAACAGATAAGAAAGTCGAGAAAAAAGTGGCGTACTTTTATTTAGTAGGGTTAAATCAGTGCTTCCCAAACTTTCTACACCCTTTGTACCCTCTTTTTCACTTTCGTAATACTGAGTACTACCAAGTAAACAACAACAACAGCAACAACAACAACAACAATAACTACTTGCACACATTGGTCAGAGGTTCCCCTTATTTCATTGTTTTCGTTTTAGTCGTGCATGTTGACCCAATGTTCTCAGCCCAGTGACAAACTGTTCCCACTCATTGAGAATCACTGGGTTAGATAATGCGATATATAAAGTAAAGTTCGGTTATGTTTTATTCAATTCAATTTTAAAGAATTTACGTAACAAAGTCTATTGGTTTTTTATAAGCCAAAAAAAAAAAAGAAGAAGAATTGGTGAAAGAGATAGATGGATTGATGAATGGATGGATAATGGGATGGATGGATAGATGAATTGATGGATAGATCAATGGATGAGTGGATGGGTGGATAGATGAATTGATGGATGGATAGATGAAAGGATGAATGGATGGATGGGTGAATGGATGGATGGATAGATGACTTGATGGATAGATGAATGGATGGGTGGATAGATGAATTGATGGATGGATGAATAGATGGATGGGTGAATGAATGGAAGAATGGATACATGGATGGATGGATAAATGGATAGAGGGATAGTAACATGGACGGATGTATTGATATATGGATAGGAAGATGGATTGGTGGATGGGTGAAAGATAGACAGACAGACTGATTGATAAATAAATAAATAGATAGATAGATAGATAGATATAAGATGGATAGATGGATGGATGGATGGTTGGATGGATGGATGAATAGATGGATGGATGGATGGATGGATAGTTGAAGGGATACACTTAAACATACCGATAGAACAAAATGACCTATAAATACATTGAGTTTAACTTGTTAGGAATTTGAGTGTTTTATAGCGTGCTTGTGTTTTGTTTGCATGTGTGTGTGTGTATGTGTGTGTGTATGTATGTGTGCTTCTGGGTGAAGGATTTATAAAAAGGTAATTTTCCAATGTCCCCGGGGCATAGAAATGAACCCAGAAGTATCGAACATTGAGCCGTTGGCCGTGAGATGCGAGGGGGTCGGAGATATCGGGGGGATTAGATCGGTATGCGTTAACATGGGAGATCCAGCCATTTTCTCCCTCAGATAAAATTTAAAGTTTCTATTTTTAACAACATATTTACATTCATTTAGTTTTTATGGGAATGATATTTGAAGCAAGAGTTTGATAAACAGCCCCAGTAGCATTGCATACTTTTAATTTTCGGCAGATTTTTTATTTCTTTTTACTTTGGTTGCTCTCTCTCTCTCTCTCTCTCTCTTCCCCCCCCCCTTTTACACATCCCCAGAGGCGCTCATTAAAGTTCGTTTTATTTTACTATTTTAAATGAAAATCGTGACAATGCAGATTTGAATAAGTTTCTTTTCGAATATAATTTTACAATTTAAAAAAAAAATGTGGTTTTCATTGTTTTGTAATAAATCATGACTTTTTTTTCAATGCATAATAGTTTTTTTTTATGAATAGCTGACAGCTAGACTACAAGCCGTAAAGGTCGTAGGTTCAGATCCCAAGCAGTTATCTCTTTTGGTGGGGACGTACACAAAAAATGGCTGTCATCACTTTGAAAGAAACAACAAAAGAAGTCCTTTGTAGTGCCAGGTCACGCTAGTACAATCCACTGCGGGGCGCATGCCTAGCCTCCCTAACCCCAACCCCACCCCCTTCCTCAACAACTCCGTCCGTACCATCAGTACATATGAGACCCAATTTTTTATGACCATCACATAGGTGTGAGTGAACAAGACAGGTGAAAATGTCATAAAACATATACACTCTTTGTCGTATGTCACATGTACGTCATATGTCACAAGTACGTCAGCACTAGGAGAGGAAGAGGAGGGGCACTGCGGACAAACACGCTTGACATTACATACCTGAGTGGAGGAGGTGAGGGTGGGGGCGGGCTCGGTATCTCCCAGAGGAATGGGCTCATTCGTGTCACTTCATTAACATAACGAGCGGTAAACCTGACACAACCCTTACCTCAAACATAAAAATTATTAATTATCTATCCATCCATCCATCCACCAATCAATCCTACCACCCATCTATCTATCCATCCATTAATCGATCAATCGATCTACCCATCCATCTATCTATCTATCTATCTATCTATCTATCTATCTATCTATCTATTTATCTATCTATCTATCTATCTATCTATCTATCTATCTATCTATCTATCTATCTATCTATCTATCTATCTATCTATCTATCTATCTATCTATCTATCTATCTGTCTGCCTACCTGCCTGCCTGTCTGTCCGTCTGTCTGCCTGCCTGCCTGCCTGTCTGTCTGTCTTTCTGTCAGACTTTGAAACACAAACTCATCAATATATATATATATATATATATATATATATATATATATATATTCACACTTTTCCCTACGGCATCCAGCGACAACAACAACAGACAAGAAATCGTCGCCAAAGATAAAACCGTAAACATGTCCCATGTCGAGATTGTCCTCTGATAGCCCACACATACACCCGCTCTGCCCCTTTCCATAGTGAGGTTCAGATGTTATCACGTGATCCTGTAAGTGTAATGCCCTGGTATACATCTTCATACCACGGCAGATTCCTGCTAATTGCCATAGAGGTAGCGCAGTGGGCATATTTAGGACAGGGCCTGGGGGGATGGGAGGGGGGCATCCGGTACATTGCTTCGAGGATCAACGAAACTCAAAAAGGAGAAGAGGGGTGGGTGCACGAAGGGTAGGTACAAGAAGGGTGGGTGCACGAAGGGTAGGTTCAAGAGGGGTGGGTGCACGAAGCTCTATGCCTATCAAGCCCAATTGTTTCCATTTATCACAAATTTAATTTATAAAACATGTAAGGGTGATTGGTTGTGAGTTTTTTGCATAAGGGGCTTCGAATTTATGTAATCGGACCTGAATATATGAAAATGATGTACGGGGGGGGGTGTAACTGATCTCGTTACCTGTACCACTTTGTATGAGGGTCACATCAATAGCTGTAACCGGTATCCGGTTCAAAATTTTACAGAATCGTCTAATAACAAACTTTGTATATACATGTATATCATCGGTCATCATTACTCACAGACTTCGGTCATCAGTACTTACAGACGTCGGTCATCATTACTCACAGACTTCGGTCATCAGTACTTACAGACGTCGGTCATCATTACTCACAGACTTCGGTCATCAGTACTTACAGACGTCGGTCATCATTACTCACAGACTTCGGTCATCAGTACTTACAGACGTCGGTCATCATTACTCACAGACTTCGGTCATCAGTACTTACAGACGTCGGTCATCAGTACTTACAGACTTCTGTCACCAGTACTCACAGACTACTGTCACCAGTACATATAGACTTCGGTCACCAGTACTTTAAAGACTTCTCTCGCACATTTTTTTTTTAAAACCTTTCCCCAGTGACTGTCAAGAGACGAAGATGTAATGGAGTGAACGAGTTTACCTCATAGAAAGGAAGAGGAGGAAATAAAAACTAATTAGGAAGAATGAATAAAGAAAAAAAAAAGGTCGGATTGAGGAGGGAGGGGGGGGGAGGGGATATAGCCAGTAATGAAGAGTTAGAGGGGGGAGGGGGGAATCTGAAATATTGAAACCGATCGATCAACAGATATTGGCCAGGAATGCCCCATAAAGTTCAAACGCGTTAGGATTACATCATGTCTTCGGAACGGCAGATTGTTTTCCCCGAGGGGACAAGGGATACGGTATTTAAATGACGACACAGATCCACGGAGTCTACTCTAGATCGGTACAGACTGTTAATTTATTTTATTTTGTATCCATCAGAAGGACGAATTATACAAACAGACACTGAATTGAAAAGAAAAAGAGAAGTTCGCGCGTCCTCCACGTTGCGTAAAAAAAAAAAAATATAAAAAAATTGAGGATAATTTAAAAGAGGGGGAGTGGGGTGATATTGTTAGAGAAATATGTTTTAAAGAGGAATCATTTAATGTAGTAGATATTGCACTTGGGAAATCATTTACATATTTGACAGTGTCATAATTTTTTAAGGGGAATTTTTTTAAAGAGAGAAATGATTTAATAGGGAAATACATAATTTGATGGAGCAATCAGTTCTTCGTGGGGATTGTTTAACTGGGAAATTAATTGAGAAAGCGTTTTATATAGAAATCATGATATGTGGGCAACTATATAATAAAGAAGTCATTATAAAGCAAACTTGATACAATTGCAATAACCTTGTTTGTGTGTTTTTTATGTATGTTTGTTTGTGAGTTTGTTTATGAGTGTGTCTATGAGTGTGTCTATGAGTGTGTCTATGAGTGTGTTTATGAGTGTGTCTATGAGTGTGTCTATGAGTGTGTCTTTGAGTGTGTCTATGAGTGTGTCTATGAGTGTGTCTATGAGTGTGTCTATGAGTGTGTCTATGAGTGTGTTTATGAGTGTGTCTATGAGTATGTCTATGAGTGTGTCTATGAGTGTGTCTATGAGTGTGTCTATGAGTGTGTCTATGAGTGTGTCTATGAGTGTGTTTATGAGTGTGTCTATGAGTGTGTTTATGAGTGTGTCTATGAGTGTGTTTATGAGTGTGTCTATGAGTGTGTTTATGAGTGTGTCTATGAGTGTGTTTATGAGTGTGTTTATGAGTGTGTCTATGAGTGTGTCTATGAGTGTGTCTATGGATGTATGTATGTCAGTTTGTCTGTGTGCGGTGTCTATATTTTCATGTGACCTAAAATGTTTGGTTAATTTTTATAAATTTATTTACAATTTCCTTAATGAACATTTATTTCTTCTTTAATTTTTACGTTTAAGCTTTGATCAAATAGAATGTAATGTTATTTCTTAACTTTATAACACACCACACAATTAAAAAAAGTTATATATTTTAAGTACGTACTACGTCACAGGGGGGTATAAGCTACAAACTACCAACTCTGTTCTTAAACTTTTGATCATGAAAGAAGGGAAAACTGTATCACACTAAAGATTTTAAAAATTTTCGCGCTCCTTTTGACACATGTTTGAGTAAACGTCAATCGTCTGCTGATATAAAGAGAGACCAGTTAAAAAGACATAAAGAACAGGATAACATTCAAAGAGAAAGGTTGTAGAGCGCTTGACTGTCGGCTTAAGAGTCCGTAGTTCGATCTTCGGTGAAACCCAAGGGAATTTTTCCACGTGAATTTGCTGTAAAGTCCCACAAGTCCACCCAGATTTAACTGGGTACCTGACAGTCATGGAAATCTAGATATAGCATCAGGAAGGACAACCAATATTTTAAAAAATACGTTTTAGGCTGACACACAATCAAGTGTTTAGCGTTAGTCTTCATGTTGAATAGCAGTTTTGTATATTTGGTATTTATGTTTTTATGAAATAAACACAAACGCAATTAAAGTTTGAAAACTTTTAATAACAAATTTTTAATTTAAAATCTTTATTTTGTCAATTTAATTATTTTTCGTTTTTTTCATTGGTTTTTCATGAACGGTCTCATTCAATTGCTTAACATAATTTTTAGACGAACAATTAAAAAATTTAACATAAATAAGTTCTTTTAAATTATGATTGAAATAAAAAAAATAATTTCTTCAATCAGAAATGACTCATCAATTGTTACTCTATCAACAATTCAAACAATTTTTTTTTATTTGTTTGTCCTAGAAATAGTTTCAGACTACTTGCTGATCTTTTCAATGAATTGAATACTTTCCAATTTAGTAGTCAAGTAGAGAAGGTGTACTCAGATGGCTTCAATAGCCCTTCTCTGTTGACATTGTTAAAAAAAAAACATCCAGCTTTTTCAATCTTAATTCGTCAATGTCTTTAAAATTTTATCGACTAATATTTCTCTAAAGCTTTTATTTTAAAAATTATGTTATTATAGTATATATATGAAAATGTAGTAAATTGAAAGGGCTTTTTCACAATATATGTTTCAAAGTGATATTATTATGCAAGTATTTTATTATTTTTAAAAAGTTTAGATGAAAAAATAAACAAAAATAAATAAATTAAACAATTCACAAACACAAAGAAGAAAAAACTAGCAAAAACAGCTTTTAAGCAGAATACTTGCACTTGTTATCTTATGATACACACTTTTTGGGCATTGGCAATAAAAACAAGCAATTAAGCCTGTTCCATTCTGGACACAGGACGTGTTAGCGCATTTTTGTGTTATGTATCAGTACGTATTTTAGCTTTCAGTAAATATTTGTAAATTTTGGAAATGTTTATGAATTCAATTGTGTAATTGTAAAGGATGTTTTTCGAAAATAAAATTATTGTGGCTGAAGAATAAATACTCTACTGCGCAGAACACGTGTGACGTCAATCTTGGTGAAACTACGTGCTGCAGTATTTCGCACCAAATGAATGGGTTATTGAACGTATAAGGTGTAGAATGGGGCCATGAAAATGACACAATTATTAATATAGCTAATATAGTAAAAAAAACGGTAAAAAACTGATGTCCAGCCCTCAGAGGTCAGATCGCAAAATGAACTTTTGCTGCACACATGGCAGGCCAAGACCTACAAAATGATATATACATCATGGGTCTAGGACTTATGGTTGTTGAGATCTAGGGTGATGACAGACAGACAAAACGGGGACAATAGAACATTTTTTTAAATCAAAAATGCTCTAAAAATTCATTATGATTCATTTCATTAAAAGTTACTTTTTATTAAACTACATTCAATTCTCTGTGTGTAGGATATTTTTGAAGACATTATATTCAGAAAAAAAAAAAATAAATTAAACAATCCACAAACACAAAGAAGAAAAAAATCCTTGCGTCAGCCTAAGCCGTACACAGCTAGAATGAAATTTTGTTTGGTTGTCTATCCTGGTATCTAGATATCCATGCTGACAGTAGTTGGCTAAGTAAAGGGCGGCTGGGTGTTCTGTTAACCACACAATTCTTGTATATGCCGTGGTTACATGAATTCAGCACTTCATCTGTCCAGATAGCCTATTAGGCTAAAGGAACTTTACTTTTGTTGGGGGGAAATAAATCTTTTTTTTTTTTACAATCATTCATGTTAACAGTACATCATTCATATATGACAGATTATCTCCATAACCTGTGACAAGTACGCACACACTGATATATCTATACATAATTTATGAAGGTATTTCAACAGAGATTTTTTTTTTAAATGTTGACAGGTAAAAACAATAGACGCAAACAACACGGCATTCAAAGCTTACACACATAGTCGTTCTTAGGGGTGGGCTTTTGAAGAAAGATAATTTTAAATATTTTGATACCCTAGGCGGAGACTTTGAAATATGTGGGGGCCCTAGGAAAAAAAGTAGCCGACTTTTTAAAATATATATGTATTTATGTTTGCAGAGGCGTACCTAGTGCGAGGGGGGGTCCAAACTCGAAAGCCCCCCCCGGGGCCCCGCCTTGAAGGGGGCCGCCAAAGTTTTTTTTTACATTAAATATTAATTACATTATAAATTATCTCATGTCATGGTGTCGAATGTCAAAATGCAGGGGGCCCCAAAGTAGCCTACCCCCCCCGCCCCGGCCCCCCAAATCACTAGGTTCGGCCCTGTATGTATGTATGTATGTATGTATATATATATATATATGTATATATATATATGTATATATATATAAATATATATATATATATATATATATATATATATATATATATATATGCATATATCGCACACAAGTCAAAGCTCAATAAAACAAAGACACGAACTCAAAATCAAAGCAACTGCAGTAATGAGATTCACCATTGAATTACTCTACTGCCCTTCCAGCCACTTTTAAAGATTAGTTGTTTTTTTGTTGGGGAGAGATCGCTGGGGGGTGGGGGGGATGGGAGAGAGAGATCGCTGACAGCTCAATGTCTGCACCACGGGGGCCCTATCATGGATATCTAGATATAACACCAGGATAGACAACCCAAACAAATTTCATTCTAGCGGTGTACGGTTTAGGCTGACGCAAGGGTCAAACAAAGTTGCACTATTATATACATGCTTGCTTGTTTTCGTTCGTTCATTGTTTATTCGGGTTTTATTTTGTGTTATTACTGTTGTTTTTCTAAAATTTCTCTTTTTCTCTGTAAAATTTACGTATAATAATTGTTTTGGTTTATAAATCTAATTTTAAATATAATAAATAACTAAGAAAATGGTCAATAAGTGTTCTGCATACGGATGCAAAAGTGGATATGACAGTGTTGAAAAAGCGGAAAGTAAAGGAGTTTCTTTTCATTCGTATCCATTAAACAATGTGGAATTATGTGAAAAATGGATTAGAGCTAATCCTTGACAAAATTGTCAGCCTGGGAAATATTCAAAAATGTGTTCGCTCCATTTCTTGCCAAGTGATTTTGTTAGTGATGTAAAAGATACAAACATGTCTCGATCAAAGAAAAGATGTGAATCCAATAAACCTGTTAGACCAAAAATTAAATTAAAAGAGGATGCAGTGCCAAGTATTTTTCAGAATGCACCATCATACTTTTCAACTCCAAAGTACCGTAGAACAACAATGAAGTCTTCGTCATCAGCTCGACAAGAAGTTGTTGAAAATCAAATGATGGAGTTGGAAAACTTGTTTAATGAAAATGATGTCATAAACAAGTTATCTTTAGTTGATCTAAAAGAAAAATTAAGTAAAGAGAAAATACCTTCTGGATATCAACTCCATATTCAAAATGAACATTTATATATTTATTTGTTGGAATTTCAGAATAACATTTTGTTTATTAAATCATCAATTTCAATTTCAAAATCATTCGACATATCACTACATCACAAAGGAAAACAATTATCTAAATCATTTTCAAACGATATTTGTTCTTCCAATTTGGAAACAATGAGTCAGTTGTTGAATTTGCTTGCTCGTTTAAAATGTTTTGATGAAACTCCATTTCATGAAACCTTTGATGAGATCAAGCAAGAAGCAAAATCAAATTTGAAAAAAATGATGACTTTTTATGAAGATTCAAATCCTGTTTTTCAACAAATACAATTTCTTGTCGATCAGTTGAAATTGGTGGGGGTGAACAAACATGCGAGAACATACACACCACAAACCATTATTTGGTCATATCTGGAATATGCATCAGGCACTGCATCTTACTCTAAAATATTGGAAAGTGAAGTTTTGAACCTGCCTTCAATAAACACTTTAAAAAAACTAACAAGACGAGTTAATGAAAAAGCAGGGCTTGATAACACAAGTTACCTCACACTTCATGTTAGCACATTAAACCAGCTGGAAAGAATGTGCACAATCATAATCGATGAAATATATGTGGCCAAGCGTACGTTGAATACTTTTCCGGCAAGTTTCATGGATTGATAGCTGAAGGCGAACAAGCTTCTACTCTTCTGTGTTTTATGGTTAAATCTCTTTGTCATAAATTTAGAGATATGGTAGCTCTCTTCCCTATCCATAATTTGACTGCTGGCCAAATGCATCAATGTTACACAGAAGTGATGGAAATGGTGCACCGAGCTGGAGTTACTGTAATTGGCATTTCGGTTGACAATGCAGCTGTTAACAGAAAGTTTTATATTCAAGAACTTTGTGGAGGCGCGATTAAACCATCTATTGAAAACAAATGGACTAATCAGCCAATGTTTTTAATTTTCGATGCAGTCCACAATTTAAAAAATATATACAATAACTTTTTGAATCGACGATCCTTTGTCTTTCCGAAATTTTGCAACAATAACATTGCAGCACCTGATTCATCAGCCGATTTTCAGCACATTGAGGATCTTTACAACTTGGAGCTGAACATGGTTGTTAAAAAAGCATACAAGCTGAATGCGAAAGTACTGAATCCTACAAATATTGAGAAAATGTCTGTCAAACTCTCATCGTCAGTGTTTTGCGAATCGACTGTGAATGCTTTAAAATATTATGTGGAGCATGAAAATAAAGTTGAATGGAGTGCAACAGCTTGGTTTGTGGGTATTATCACCAAACTCTGGGAAGTTTTAAATGTAAAAACTTGTTCGAAGGGGAAAAGAAAAAGAAACTACCACATGGATCCAGTAAAATCTTCCTCTGATTGGAAAATAGAATTTCTCTTAGAATTTCGTGATTTCCTACACAGCTGGCAAAACGCAAAAACAAAAGGACTCAGTCGTGAGACTTATTTGGCTGTTGGTCAAACATGTTCGATGATTTCATTGATGATGTTAAAAGCTTGCCAGCTGGTACGGATGAAAATGTAAATGCAATTTTAGATTGTTTAAAAATTTCGGAAAGCCCTAATGACGATGAAGCATCAACAATATATTATGTTGCAGGAGCAATTGCACATTCCATCATTCATCAGAATAAGTGTACCAGCTGTAGAGAAATATTAGTCGATGAAAAATTTAAAGACATTGACGAATTAAGATTGAAAAAGCTGGATGTTTTTTTGAACGATGTCAACAGAGGAGGGCTATTGAAGCCATCTGAGTACACCTTCTCTACTTGCCTACAAAATTGGAAAGTATTCAATTCATTGAAAAGATCAGCAAATAGTCTGAAACTATTTCTAGGACAAACAAATAAAAAAAAATTGTTTGTTAAAATTGTTGATAGAGTAACAATTGATGAGTCATTGCTGATTGAAGAAAATGTTTGTAATTTCAATCATAATTTAAAAGAACTTATTTATGTTAAATTTTTTAATTGTTCGTCTAAAAATTATGTTAAGCAATTGAATGAAACGGTTCATGAAAAACCAATGAAAAAACGAAAAATAAATAAATTGACAAAATAAAGATTTTAAATTGAAAAATTTGTTATTAAAAGTTTTCAAACTTTAATTGCGTTTGTGTTTATTTCATAAAAACATAAGTACCAAATATACAAAACTGCTATTAAACATAAAGACTAACGCTAAACACTTGATTGTGTGTCAGCCTAAACCGTATTTTTTTTTTAAATATTGGTTGTCCTTCCTGATGCTATATCTAGATTTCCATGGCCCTATCCATCTCGTGATTGCTATTTAGATCAGAAACCCCGGGGGGCTAGAAATAAAATAACTCGACGTCTTTCAACGCGCTACATACATACGACATGGACATACACACTCACACTCAGACTTACACACACACACACACACACGTTCCCATCTCGCTTCACCGTGTCATTATGCTAATTAAGCACACACACACACACACACACACAAAGAGCCTAAATTGGATAGTGCGTCTACCTATTTAAATATATATGTGGGTTTTTTTTATATTTTACCTGCCCTTGGAAATGTATGTGTACATGTCACGTGGCTACATGGGCGCACACATTTTCAGATGTATGTCTTCCTGTCACGAATATATTTGTTAATCACAGTAATCCTCACACTTTAAAGTGTGCGGTTTTTTTTATTTATTTATTTATTAGATACATTTCGATTAATTATGAATGATGGCTTGTATTAAATAAAAAGACCGGTCGTTGCCAAGGACAGAAAGTGCAACGTTAACGAAATGGCGTTGCGAATTTATTTTAATTTTAAAAGACGTTGCAGTATTAGAGTAGGATTTGACAGACTGACAGACAGACAGGCAGAAGACAGACAAGCCGGCAGATAGATAGATCATGGTTAAAGGGAACACAAAAAAATTATTATTTTTACAATATGTTTACGGTGATGTGGTCAAAGTTTTATTTTTTTTTTATTTGACCAATGTTACATTTTACTTGTGGCACGTTTCTTGACGGTTCTCAAGCTTGTACGCTTCGGGACCCACTATGATGCATTCCCTCTAAGGATTGAGATGAAATCTCTAAGAGCCTTTTAAACCACAAATGGGACGATTTTTTATGGTGCCCTTCTTTCTTCCACACCAAAGCCGATAGTGCAATGACCATGGAGGCACCACGGGAGATAAAGCGGAGGACTTAAAGCCATTACCTGAAATATCCACTGGTCCTCACCGAAGAACAAACCATGGACCCTCAGGTCGACAGTCGAACGATTTACCACACGACCACCCGTACCCACTATGATGACAAAGTAGATTTCGCAACCCATTATACAAACAATGATTGTTTTCGCAACACGACTGCAAAGAGGAGCTACGACAAAAGATTGTATAACGAAACAGCGCAATAGAGCTTGTAATATTTTTGTCGGGGGCCACACTTTGAGAAACGCTGGGCATTGTTTGTTGCTGTCTAAACTTTGTTAAGTCGTGTTGTACTCATGTCATTTCGTGCAATGTATCAGTGTCACATTTCACACCAAAATGGCGTCATCAGACAACTGCTTATGCCTTCAAACGAAGTATGACCAGTTTAACAGCCTACGACAAACAGACTCTAATAGTTGCATATGTCTGCTTAGCATCTTTCATGCTATTCCCGAATTTTATGCCATTTATTATTTATAGAGCGGAGAAGAAAAAAAAATTGGTTGGCAAAATTATGGTCATTAATTGCGCTGAAATTAATGTACACCAAATCGAACGGCAGCATTTCCTTCTATCCAAATAAACAAAAATAAAAAAAAAAATTCTATGTCATGCCTTCCCCCCTTCCCACCGGCCTTAATCCAATACTCTCCATAAACCTTTCTCTCCCTACAGTGCCGAACCTAGGGATTTGGGGGCCCGCGTCGCTTGGCCTCTTTGGGGGCCCGGGTCGCTTGGCCTCTTTGGGAGCCCCTGCATTTTGACATTCGACACCATGACATAAAATAATGTACTTATTTTTAAATGTAAAATAAAAGTTTGGGGCCCCCTCAAAGAGGGGCCCGGGGACTTTCAAATTTGGACCTCCCCCCCCACCCTAAGAACGCCTCTGTCTCCCTATTCCTAAATCCACCCTTCGTGTTTTTAAGTATTATTATACCCCCCCCCCTTTTCCACAGCGCTGTTCTTTTTTTTTATCCATTTGTCTTTTTGTTTTTCCACTTTTTTTTTCTCTCCAAAGAACGGAATCGTTAGTATTAAAAACATGTAGAAATGTTTTCTAGCGGTCGCGTGTGCGCATCCATCTCACTTCGTAGATGCGAACCACATGGGACATAATTTACCACCGATGCTGCGGCGTGGTTGTATGCTTTTCTTTTTTATTTTGCGGTTTTTTGAGAGACGCGCATATTTCACAGAGCAACACCGGCGTGTGTCAGCAAGGGCCGGGTGTTTTGTTGTGCGTACTTGGGCGCTGTTTTCAAACGGAAGTGGTAGGTATTTCTTATACACAAACACACACACACGCACGCACACATACACACAAACATGCACACACTTCGTCTTCTCCAAGAGGTTAGCCAAAGGCGGACACACGACAAAAGATTCTTTCAAAGGCGGCGAGGAAATATTTGAAAATATTGTTGTTGTTTTTTTTTTCAAGTCCGGTCGGGTTCAGAGTGTCGGGTGACTTGTTTCCCATTGATAACTGAACGATATGTTATTGTAACACATCGGCTAATGTTATGGAAACATGAGTCACGGTAGTCGATTCTGGTGGCCGCGCTCAAAAGTCTGTTGTTTTATGTTGACGTTCGCCGTTGCCCACTTCCACCCACAACACTTCCACCCACAACACTTCCACCCCACAACACATTTAGCGCGTTGACATTGGAAAAAGGGGTTTGGGGGGAGGGGCGGGCGAATCATTGTTGTGTTGCGGAATACAAACAAAACAACAGACAAATAAAACAAAGACGTTGTTATTCATTGGAATGCTACATTAGTTCTACGTGAAACATTCTCCCAGGAGGACGTAACATTTTCAGAAATGTCCCCGGTAAAACAACCCGAGTCAATCTCAAGAGTTGAGTCACTCGGCGCCCACAACAAACCCGCACCTGTCTCGTGAATCGAATCACTCAGTAGCCATCGCAAACATCACAAGAATCTGACACCAAGAGCCTCAGTCAACTGAGGTACCGGATATGACGTTAGACTGCATTCAAAACAAAAAAAACAAAAACTTTGCCGGACATTTGGTTTGCTTTGATTGGCCCACTACTCAGCTCACGTGACGCTGTATGTATAAAAAAAAAATATGTACAAATATGTGAACAGCGCTTCAATTCAATGCTCACTCACAACGCACGTTCGGACATGTCCTTATTTGGATAAGACGCTCATTGTTAACCATGTATCGATTCTGCGCAGCCAATAATCGATCATAGTTTAAACGGTTTTCACTTGAACATTTCAAAGCAACTTAATTCGGTACTGGGCCCAAAGGTGTAAACGAGTAGAGGTCATGGCAACACAGTGCTGGGACTTAAAAGCGAACGGTGGGTCGGCTTGACAAAACTCTGTTCTTGTTTTATTGTGTCTGGCATCGGGTGCTTTCGAAAGCCAACGCCTTAAGCCGCCAAAACTAATCCCCCGGAGGTAATGTTAAGTATAACCGCTCTTCTAGCTAGTATGTGTGTGTGGAGGGGGTGAGGGGTGAGGGGGAGGAGGACGGGCAATTGTTAGCTTCATTTTTTTTTACACTTGCTGAATTATTCAGTTTCTTACATCAAGAGGGTTACATATTTTCTTAATTTATTCTAATAAAATGATAGCGATTTGGGGGGTTCTGTGTTAAATCGTAAGTAAAGAATGAATACAACAGTATTCCAGTTTGTAATACAGCTAGTAATCATAATAATAATAATTATTCCTCTTTTAACATTTAAACACACATGTAGGTTTTAAGGTGATTAGTGAGGAGGAGTGGGGCGGAAGGTTGGATGAGGGGAGGGGGAATTACCTACACCGTGTGCATTTTTATTAACTAAATGATAGAACGAACGACAGAACAAACCTACTTATGTATGTACGTGAAATACATGTAGGTCACTGTGTGTGTGGGGGGTACGAGCGACAAGAAGTAAATTACCTGTAAGACGAAGGGTTAGTGATTTGGTTACGGATGAGTTAAGAATTCAACAAACAATCGCTCAATTTATCATCGGAAGCGACGACTTATCGCGAAATCGATTCTCATCTTCAAATTCCCTCTTTTGTGTGTGTGTGTGTGTGTGTGTGTGTGTTTCCACGACACGCCTCGTTGGCAGGGTCTTCAGTGACGTGTTGCGGAAAAAAACAACAAACACTGCAAAAAACAAAACAACTGGGACGCAAAACGCTTCCTATGTCATCACTACCATCAATCAAATCGTTGCCCAAACTGTTTACATAACCATCAATTCAGTTGGCTGCGTAAGACATGGAGTAAGTAAAACAAACTAAGTATACTATTTCTGGGTATTTATACTTATTTGTATATTTCTTTTTAAAGAGAATGGGGAGGGGGGGGGGAATTTCTCAAGTATTACGAGTGTATTTTTTTTTTCAAATATGCGATATTTGGGAGGGAAATAATTTATAATTGAAGACAATTCACACCGCAAAGTCACGAACACATTCTCACAGGTGGAAGCACAAAGATACAAGCCAGAACGTACGGGGGTGGGGGGGGGGAGAGAGAGAGAGTTTCAGACACAAATCTATGTTAGAGAGAGCATACACACAAACTCGATCACAGACACAAAATGATGGATAATTAGCTTGTAGCCTGAAGCAGTTGGGTTTTGATTTTTTTTTGTTCGGTTTTCTCCACTTTCTAAAATTAGGTTAGGGGGACAAACGAACTATATATCTAAATTTTTTTTTACTTCTTTCTTTTTTCTCCAAACTTTTATTTCACACCCCATCCCCTACACTCTCTAAGACTCCTCTCCTGTGGGTCTCTCTCTCTCTCTCTCTCCCTCTCTCTCTCCCGCCCTTCCATCAATCACACTTTGTACAGATTTAAAAAAAAAAAATTAAATAACTGAAACTACCTGAGTATCTTAAAGTTTCCTAAAATGCATATTTTGTAAATTAATATTCCCCCCCCCCCACCACCAACCTCGTACGTAGCCCCACATTCTATGGTCAAAGTTTAAAACAAAATTTTTACAAAAGTGAGATTGACATTGTGCAACTGAAGAAAGGATTATTCAATTATTTGTGCGCACCATGACGATATTTAGGTCTATTTATGAACGAATAGGCTGTGCGCACCATGACGATATTTAGGTATATTTATGAACGAATAGGCTGTGCGCACCATGACGATATTTAGGTATATTTATGAACGAATAGGCTGTGCGCACCATGACGATATTTAGGTCTATTTATGAACGAATAGGCTGTGCGCACCATGATGATATTTAGGTCTATTTATGAACGAATAGGCTGTGCGCACCATGACGATATTTAGGTCTATTTATGAACGAATAGGCTGTGCGCACCAAATTAATGGATTGGTAAGACTTTCTTCATAAATCATTCAAGACATAAATAAATAAAAAAACAAATAAAATAGTCTGAGAGTCATGGGTTCGATCCTCGGTGAGGAGCCATGGAATATTTCCAGGTGTTATTTAAAGTCGTCCCACAAGTCCACCTTCTACCTAGCACCGACTACCAATCAATGATGTAGGGTTTTGAACCCTATACCAATCACACTTTCATTGGAATTTAAAAATCTGCCACCTTAATCACCTGTTGTAGTTTGTATATATATATATATATATATAAACTCGCTCTTTTGTTTCTGTGGAGATTTTATACAGACAAATTTAAGTAATGTCTTGAGTGAGTATTTTATACAGACAAACTTAAGTAATGTCTTGAGTGAGTATTTTATACAGAAAACTTAAGTAATGTCTTGAGTGAGTATTTTATACAGACAAATTTAAGTAATGTCTTGAGTGAGTATTTTATACAGACAAACTTAAGTAATGTCTTGAGTGAGTATTTTATACAGACAAATTTAAGTAATGTCTTGAGTGAGTATTTTATACAGACAAACTTAAGTAATGTCTTGAGTGAGTATTTTATACAGACAAACTTAAGTAATGTCTTGGGTATTTTATACAGACAAATTTAAGTAATGTCTTGAGTATTTTATACAGACACATTTAAGTAATGTCTTGAGTATTTTATACAGACACATTTAAGTAATGTCTTGAGTATTTTATACAGACAAACTTAAGTAATGTCTTGAGTATTTTATACAGACAAATTTAAGTAATGTCTTGAGTATTTTATACAGACACATTTAAGTAATGTCTTGAGTATTTTATACAGACACATTTAAGTAATGTCTTGAGTATTTTATACAGACAAATTTAAGTAATGTCTTGAGTATTTTATACAGACAAACTTAAGTAATGTCTTGAGTATTTTATACATACAAACTTAAGTAATTGTCAGGGTATGGATGCGGTGGTCTCTTTTATATATTTATTTTTAATTACATTCTTTAATTGCACAACTTATACAAGTTCATAACACCTCCAGTTATTAACCAAAATCACTTTATTGAATAATCGTAAGAACCAGTTATTCAATAATGAACATTAACCATTAAATCATGTCTCTACGATAAATACCAGTTGTCCGTTCTTTTAATACAATAAATACTTCTTCCTAGCTCCTCCGTTCCTTCCTAATTCCCTTACCTTCTTCAAACTTAAAACAAAACAAAAATAACCAAAACAATGTTCTATCTCTTTCCTCGTCAACCGTCTGTGTGTTTTTCTCCCTTTTCTTTCCCCCGTTCAATAACCCGTTCATTAGGTGCGTCACCGTACTACAGGGAATTCCCTCTAACATCTACATTAATACAATAATTAATTGTCTATCTATACAACTATCTAACAATGTGTCTGTCTAATTATCTATGTCTGTCTATGTCCTTACATCACCTTTCCCTCTCGGTAAAAAAAATTCGTACAAAGTACGCATTTTTTTTTAAATACAGAATTAACAATCATGTATTACAATTATATTACAAAAAGAAAAGGTACCAAGTCCATATCAAATATGAATACAAAATGTCACATAAATGCAAATCTAAAAAAAAATCATAAACACATTTTTTCAATACTCATCGTCATAAGTATCATTAAAATTATCTCATATCTCTGTGTCTCAAAATATATCAAAATAAGTCTCTACCACAAATCTCATATATCAAAATCTCAATAAAAAAATACATTGATTGTATGGTTTAGTCTCCTATGATCATTTTTTTCTTTTCAAAATCAATGAATAAGGCAAATCTTTTTACCACCTACAAAAGTAGATCCTCAGAGGTAAAGAGAATTAATCTAATGTCACAAAAAAATTTAATTTAATTTTTCCTTAATTGTGTATTAAAAAATGAAGTTAAATGTTTTTACAAGAACAATGAAGGCAGACATTTTCCCAACTACAGTTATATGTAGGCTCCTTCAGAGTTAACGGAAAAAAATAACAACACCTTTCTCCCTCAAAATGAATAAGAGCAAGAGAAAAAAATATATGGGTAAATTTTGGTGATTGTGGGACAATGTAAGAGTGTCAATATTAAAGGTACATACAGATTAAAGGGAAAAAAACAATGGAGATCGTGATATGAAGAAAACAACTATGCAATTATGAAAATGCAGATTACATCAGTGATTACATTTGATATGTAAAATAATAATGTAATGAAATAAGAAGGCAACATTACAACAGCAACAAAAAAAATCAATTGTTCAATGTGGTCACTGTGGTGAGTTCAGTTAATTAGTCTCGTCTCCTTCAACTCAATCAAAATATTCGTTGCTAACAGCTGGCCTCATATTCCTAACTCTACCACATTACGTCCATATTGTGTTTGATGTCCAAACTTAACTTTATGAGTGCTCATCCGTAGCTATGTCTTGTCTGTCATGGGGATTCTGATAAACAATGGGGCCCTATGGTGGTCATCGTTTTCTATCTGTGCGAACCGTATATTTCTGTCTGGAAGTATACCTGTCTTTCTGGAATTTGATGGACAGTGCCTCCGCGATGTGACTCTTAAGTGTCCAATTAAAACATAGGATGTTGGATAGTCTTTAGGACAGGTCTTACATAGTGTGACCTAGTCTCCTACACGAATAGCACACGAGGATAAATGGTCTTTCATTAACTTTGCATGCACAGGCTTAGTGTCTTTAGTGCTGGTACGATTCAATCCTTGTCCTGAATCAATCGGCGTTTTATTTCTCGTCCACCAGTATGCTTTCTTTGATTGGAGTTCAAGTTTAGTTCTGTCTATCGCTTTAACTGCCTTTCTACATGCTGGTCCGGTTGTGCGGAGGGTATTTCTTGTATTTCTCTGGCTCCACATTAGACGCATGGTTTTCCGCATATGCCCTTTTTTATTGATCCAGTGGAGAATTTGCTCCCTTAGTGCAGTCTCGGATCATGTCTGGTAGGTTGCTGCAAGTACGGTTTGCCATAACAGACCCAGATGCCATGAATGGTCGTCGATATTAATTTGTGCTGTCGGGAAAAGTTTCTGTGAGCCATCTGCGAGTGTTATTTCTTCCTCGACCGGTAGAAACTTGTGTGGGTAAACAGCCCTCTGTTTCTACAACTATCATTGATTGCACCCTGTATCTCCTGAGTGGTTTCCGCTACACAGGCCTGTTCGACCAGTGCTTAGAAAAAGAATATGAGTTTACCTCGTGGGCTCAATACAGCGGCGACTGGTATGTTGAGGTCTGGTGGTTGGGTCTGGATCTGCTCTCATTTCTTCTCGCCTGCTAATGGGGATGGTGGTGAGCGGTGTCTACTGCGCTGTGGTTATTTCTCCACCCTGTACATGATTAGAGGGGACAGTATTTTGCGTGTTGGGGCTTGAGAGCTAGCATGGCAGTGTTGGGTACGTGCGATGTGACCCTGGTCTCCCGCATTGCTAACACGTCCTGGGTCTCTGGTCTTTTGCTGTCTGGGTGGCACACTGGAGCCTTCTATAGCGTTATTTCGCTATTGCAGCAGTATATTGTGGTGAATCTGTCCTAAGCTGACTGGGAGATCGGGATGACATCCTGAAATGTGTAGCCAGGTTCCCCTAATGAAGTGCCTCCTCTGTTCTCACCTTTCTTTCTTGCAGGAACTGGAATAATTCTGGACTGGATGTTCTCAAGAACTTGTCCACCACCAGTAACTCCATTATTTCCTCAGGGTCATCTTTATTAATGCCAGATAACTGAGCCAGTTTACTAAATGCGATTTGACCGTACCACAAACTGTCGGGGGTCATAATCACAATCTGGTTTAATGGTTTGAAAAAAGTCTCCGATAAGTATCCTCAGACTTGCCCGGAATCTTCGTTACGCTTTCTTTAATAGCTCGTAATTCGAGACTTTCTGCTGGTTTGTAGGGTTTGAATCAAAGTGAGAGGTTTGCCCTGATTGAAATAGCGGTGGGATGGCCAGCTTTGTTAATGTCCGTTTCCCCAGACAGACATTACTAACTCGAATTGTAGTAAAAAAAACTTTCTATGTCTGTTGTACCATCAAATGGTGGTGGTTTGTTGAAGGGGCCCGGTGTTGAAAGATGCTGTACAACATTTTTATTTGTGGCTCTTATCTTTTCCATTTCAAGCTCATGGGCTCTGGCCTTTTCCTGTTGTTCTGCCTGGTGTTGTCTCTCTTTTTCTCGTTCTTGTCTCTCTTTTTCTCGTTCTTGTCTCTCTTTTTCTCGTTCTTGTCTCTCTTTTTCTCGTTCTTGTCTCTCTTTTTCCTTTTGTTCTGCTTCGAATAATCTCTCCCTCTCTCGTTCTTGTCTTTCACACTGCTTCTCGATATACTTTGTTAAGTCCTTATCAGTGAGGCCCAATTGCTTGCCTGTGGCAATTATTTCTTCCATTTCGTAAAATACTTCTGACACGGTAGACAATAGTTTATTCTCTAATTGAACTGTCACTGCTTACACCTAGTTAAAAGCATGGGTTCACTGGACAAATGAGATATGTCCTGCACTTCTGACACCAAATTGTCAGAATATGGATGCGGTGGTCTCTTTTATATATTTATTTTTCTAATTACTTTCTTTAATTGCACAACTTATACAAGTTCATAACACCTCCAGTTATTAACCAAAATAACTTTATTGAATAATCGTAAGAACTAGTTATTCAATAATGAACATTAACCATTAAATCATGTCTCTACGATAAATACCAGTTGTCCGTTCTTTTAATACAATAAATACTTCTTCCTAGCTCCTCCGTTCCTTCCTAATTCCCTTACCTTCTTCAAACTTAAAACAAAACAAAAATAACCAAAACAATGTTCTATCTCTTTCCTCGTCAACCGTCTGTGTGTTTTTCTCCCTTTTCTTTCCCCCGTTCAATAACCCGTTCATTAGGTGCGTCACCGTACTACAGGGAATTCCATCTAACATCTACATTAATACAATAATTAATTGTCTATCTATACAACTATCTAACAATGTGTCTGTCTAATTATCTATGTCTGTCTATGTCCTTACAGTAATGTCTTGAGTATTTTATACAGACAAACTTAAGTAATGTCTTGGGTATTTTATACAAACACATTTAAGTAATGTCTTGAGTATTTTATACAGACAAATTTAAGTAATGTCTTGAGTATTTTATACAGACACATTTAAGTAATGCCTTGAGTATTTTATACACACAAACTTAAGTAATGTCTTGAGTATTTTATACATACAAACTTAAGTAATGTCTTGAGTATTTTATACAGACAAACTTAAGTAATGTCTTGAGTATTTTATACAGACAAATTTAAGTAATGTCTTGAGTATTTTATACAGACAAACTTAAGTAATGTCTTGAGTATTTTATACAGACAAATTTAAGTAATGTCTTGAGTATTTTATACAGACAAACTTAAGTAATGTCTTGAGTATTTTATACAGACAAACTTAAGTAATGTCTTGAGTATTTTCTTTTCTCCTAATTTTTTTTTTCTAATTTGAACCGAAAACCGTTTTTTCCAGCGACATCTGTTTCCGACTTCAACCATCCGGGCGAGTCTTTACATCATCGGTTACCAACGATACTTCCGTCCCAGGGAATGAAATGGCAGGCACCTGGTCCTGACGAGTATTCCGACTTGGGGACCCCCGGGGAGGGGGGGGGGGAAGATGCTAGCTGGAAGAAAGAGGGGGAGGGGGGGAAACTCTCGGTTAAATAGCGCGAGCGGTTTATGTTGAATGATAAGTGACCGTTACTGGGGTGAGTACTTGGCGTGCACACACACACACACACACACACACACAAAGAGAGTCTTCGGTAAGTGGTTAAAGAGATTGTGTGAGTACAGTAAGGTGGGGGGTGTGTGGTGGGAGCGGGGCAAGCTTAGTGTAAAATTACCCTGGACGATAGAAATAAAGTATTCAAACAGTTGTCTACGGAAATTATCGGGTTTTTTTACTATGTTTTTTTTTTAAACATATTCCCATTCATAATCATGCTCATGAGGTACTCATGATCTTATGATTTACTTATGATCTTATGTGGTACTCATGATCTTATGAGGCACTAATGATCTTATGAGGTACTCATGATCTTATGAGGCACTAATGATCTTATGAGGTACGCATGATCTTATGAGGCACTAATGATCTTATGAGGCACTAATGATCTTATGAGGTACTCATGATCTTATGAGGCACTAATGATCTTATGAGGTACTCATGATCTTATGAGGCACTAATGATCTTATGAGGCACTAATGATCTTATGAGGCACTAATGATCTTATGAGGCACTAATGATCTTATGAGGTACTCATGATCTTATGAGGCACTAATGATCTTATGAGGTACTCATGATCTTAGATGTCTAGATATAGCTGAGACTATGTTGTTTTGATATTATAAATCTACAAGCCGGGACATTTATCACCCGTTTTACAGCTTTCCCCTAACATGACTGATGGTGCAGTGACCATTTAGGCAACACAAGAACTTGGATGTAACTTACATTGCTGGTTTGAAGGATGGTGGTGGGGGAGGGGGGTGATCCCCACTCGTTGGTGAAGCGTTAACCCTTGGTGTTCATCCAGAGGTCGCCACGTTTTACTGGGACATTTTTATTGAGCGCTTTCTTCGACAGGTTATATAACAATGTCTACAATAGGCGGTCTTAGTGTCACTGCTTAAGGCGTAGGATCAAAGGTGAATATCAAAAGCGGTGGCCTTGAACTATAACCCGGTCTTTATATCGTACCAGGGCGCTGTTATCACCGGGCCAGTCTTTATCTCACTGGACCCGAAAAAGTCGCCACCCATGAAAGTGGCCGCAACTGACTGCCACGCTGTTGAAGACCACAGCAGAACAAAACGAAAAAACCCAGGAAAAGTGATCTTATGCCCAACTACAATAGTTATCTTCTCTTGTCTTCGTCACACACACACACTCACACACACACATACACACACACACACACAAACACACACACACACATACGGAAGTTGGTCAAACCTCTCTATTCGGTCAACACATTCAGAATTTCGCTTTCAGTAAAATGAGAAAAGAAAAAAATTCCAAACCGTTGGCTTTCACAACACATAACAGGAGCCACTAGACAGGAATGAAACTTTAATTACTAGAGAAATAATATTAATGATCATCAATTAAAATATCGAAAATGAACAAAGAAGGTAAATAAACATCAACGAAACAAACAAAAAACAAAACAAAATGTTGAATAAAAAAAAGTTTGGTTTTTAATTCGCAGAAGGCGCCAGAGGTAAAAGGTCAAATATGTTTTCAGATTTATTTATTATTTGAACCTTTTGTGAAATCGTTTTGTTTTGTTTTTTTTTTGTATCGCACTATGTTTATTTTTCATTTTTATTCTTACTGCAGTAATGAATACTATTGTTATTGGTTCAAATTTATTGGGACTTCCCGCTCAGATTGTTTTGTTTATTTTTTAAGTTAAAAATAGCAAACTCCGCGAAGCACCTGTTTATATTTTATCTTCATTGTTCTCGACAAACAATAACACTAGAATAATTAAATCATGAAACACTATATGGAGTAAAAGCAATAAGCTCGTTATGTCATGGAAATGGGGGAGTGGATGGAAAGGGTGTGTGTGGGGGGGGGAAGGGGGTGGTGTACGCCACACTAATGACAACCCTGGGGGCGTGAAGGGGCAGAAGGGCGCCGCCAAAATAAAAAAAAAAGTTGAGAAACTTTATGAAAACAAAACAAAACAAATAAAAAAAAATAATAATAAATCCACAATTCAATGACAGTGCATATCTTTGTTTGATATGAAGAAATAGATTTACATATAATAAAATTACTCTAAAAATTGAGCAGCATATTTATCAAAGAAAAATCAAGCGGTAATCGATATTAAGTGACAAACTTTAACTCAGGGATACCTTACTTTGCTACCATGGCTCTCTCTCTCTCTTTGAACTCTCTCGGTAATCTGCGGGCTGAGACTTAGTCTCTTAGAGCCCGTGAGATCAGACTTGCTGTGTCTCTCAACATCTGGAGACTGCCATAGAGCCCGATGGCCAGCAAGCTTCCGGACTGGTCCACCCTGTGGTCCGCCAGTCCGGGGCACTCGAAAAGCAAATGATCTACGGTTTCCTCCACTTCCCTGGCTCTATTCATAACCGTCTTGGGGCGGGGGGGGGGACTAGGAAGAAACTTTTATTAGGTGGCCCTAACAAAAGTAGTTGTTGGAGCCCTCCAAGCAAACAGATTTAAAAAGAATTGTATGCCGAAAGTGAGCCATTTAGGCCTCCCCGGTGTTTTTCAAGTTTGGATAAGCCATACGAACGGTCCTGGTTTTATTGTTACGCAGGAACGTAGATATGGAAATGTTTAAACTTAACTAGATCAGTTGTTCAAAACAACAAGCTTCGGCCGCTATAGTTAAATCATTGCTTGCAAACATTAATTGAACTGAAATCGTTGTTACAATTCTCAGGGGAAGCGAATGACCATTAAAAAAATAAAATAAAAATAATCTCAGTGCCAGATGTCTTATATGAAGGCGATCAAACAAACAATATGGTACCGGGGATACGGTGAACGCGCGCCGACGCTCTGCTCCGTAATGACGTCATTAATATCGTTTGAAGTAGCCCGTGGTAGAAAGGAATGAGGACAGTGTATCAGGCCTTCAGTGTTTATAAATTTCTGAGCAGACGAGTACATCCGGGTAAGCTGCTCACCAGGAAGGTAGAAACACGTGCTTCCAGAAGAAAGTAAGAAAAAAGAAAAAAAACGAGACATCAAAAGAGGAGCTGCCCCGTTCATTTATCTTCCAAGACTTTCTCTTCTTTCTCTGAATTTTATATAGTTATATCTACATATATCTTCTTCTTAATGCTGGCTCTGTACTCTTTACGTTGAAGACAATGAGTGCTGTGGAGAAAGAGGAGGGAGGAAGGGAGGGAGTCAGACTTAGATTGAAAGAGAGGCAGAGCTATTGAAAAGCGGAAGTGGAGGTGCATGTGTGTGGGTGGGGGGAGGGAGGGGGAGGGCGATAATTAAAGAAATATGGAGATACGGAAAGATTTCTCAATTTGTTTGAGCTGTCAAAGAACACGAAATAATGGCAATATACAGAATCCACCTGAAAGAGGAGAAATTCGTTACGGAAAGTTGGTAAAAATTTTTTATATTTGCAGCAGGCTGAATTAAAGTGAGTAAGATCAGGGGCGATTCTCATGGATTGGCAAAAAAAGGGGGTTATTTAGGGCCCCATTGCTAACGGGGGGTGGGGGTAGCGGGTTAATATGGATATTAATTATTTTTTTAAGCACCAAGAAATTGTAAGATAAGCATTAGTTGGGGGGGGGGGGGCAGGATAATGTTAATATTAGGGTACACTATTTGGTAACGATGGCCTGAAGTGCTTTTTAGACATATGGGCCTCTAAATCAACTTTTTCTTGGGCCCTCTAAAATCACATTTGCCTAAGGGCTCGAAATGTAAATGTTCTTAGGTTTCCCAAATTAATCTTTGCCTGTTGGGGGCGGGAGTGTGAGGGGGTCTTAATGAGCCTTTGTCCGCGGCCACCCCAAATTGGTGAACACGGTCCTGAGTGTTATGGGTTAGAAAGTACATGAAAGTGGTTAGTGACGAATAGTTGGAAAAGAACTAATTTAAAACAAAAGGTCACCAGAATAGAAAATAAAAGAGATTTAAAAAAAAAAGGCAGACTTGTTTGCAAAATATTTCTAATCTTATATTAGTGTTTGTGAAGGTAAATTTCCATCGATATAAATATTTAGAAAGACATCGAGAGAGAGAGAGAGAGAGAGAGAGAGAGAGAGAGAGAGAGAGAGAGAGAGAGTGAGAGAGAGATGAAACAGAGTTTAGCACAACACACTTGCTGCTTTGATGTAGTAGCTACTACAGGGTCTACATGAACACAGACCCCCCTGCCAGACAATTTGAGGACCACGGCCCACGCGTCGTTAAGAAGTAGCTAAACAACACACATGGTCGCTGATGGTATTACCATACAACACAGATTAAGTAACCCTGTATCCACCCCTTTTTAGTCCATCTTTATATCTTTTTTCTACCATCTGTCTGTCCTTCCGTTCTTTCTCTTTCCCTCCAACTCTCTCTCTCTCTCTCTCTCTCTCTCTCTCTCTCTGTCTCTCTCTCTCTCTCTCATACTCATACATATTGACATTTACTCACGCATACTCATAAAATATACATACTCAAATATACCAATACATACTCACGCATACTAACAAATACATTTATGTTCATACTAATGGAAAAGCCTGCTGAAGCTGGCTGAACGAGATCCGACAGAAGGGATAACAAAGTAATATACGAAATACATGCACTGCAATAGAAAAGAACACGTGGCCTTCATTGCCATGAACAGAATACGATATGAACATAAATAACAAAGAAATGTATGAAATACAATGCATACGCCGCACGATATGAAAACTACCTGCGAGGGAGACACATTATTACAACGCATACACCGCACGTTATGAAAACTACCTGACGGAGACACATGAGTAAGACGATAATGTATTTAAGGATGGTTTACCGCAGTGAGTTTACCATTAGCAGTTTACCACAGCAAGTTAATCACGGTGAGTTAAAACCACACAATAAAATCTTTTGAAAACAACCATTGCGTGTGTGTCTTTCCAGCAATCAATCGCTAAGTAAAATCAACAAAACATAACAGGTGGCCTGACCATGGATGATGATGATGATCCGCAGTCGTCCAGCATTCGTCACATTCCGCGGCATTTCACGTAACTCTGGCTACACACACCATAACAGCCCCCTTCCCTTGACGACCCCCCTCCCCCCGTTTATTAAACAACCGGACATCGACTGAAGCAATCATTCCACACAAACAAAAAAAAAACCCAAAGCAAGCCAACAACAAAACCAGAACGTGCCCTATAATCTACCCTAAGAGTATAGAGACCGTGACCTACGGCATTCCTCCCTAAATCTTTCACACCGCCTCTGGAATACACAATCGGCCCCCTTTTATTGCACCCCGATTTGATCAACAGATTTGGGGGGGGGGGGGGGGGGGGGGGGGGTTGGGGGGGTATAGAAGCTTCATTGAAATAGGTCTTCATGAGTTCGACGCTTGCTTCGGATAAATTATTATTGTTATTAGAATTATTTTAATCGCTTCCAGAGTAGGAAGTAAGTACGTCTGTGCCTTGTCTCGATAAACCTTTGAGGTGGAATGTCCCATAATGACGTGTTTATAGGGTCGAGGGTTCTAATCCCAGGTAAAAGTTATATCATATCGTCCGTGAAAGCCACATTCCAGTTATCTATCTATCTATCTATCTATCTATCTATCTATCTATCTATCTATCTATCTATCTATCTATCTATCTATCTATCTATCTATCTATCTATCTATCTATCTATCTATCTCTATATCTATATATCTATATATGTATATATCTATATCTATCTATCTATCTATCTATCTATCTATCTATCTATCTATCTATCTATCTATCTATCTATCTATCTATCTCTATATCTATATATCTATATATGTATATATCTATATCTATCTATCTATCTATCTATCTATCTATCTATCTATCTATCTATCTATCTATCTATCTATCTATATCTATCTATCTATATCTATATCTATATCTATATCTATATCTATATCTATATCTATATCTATATCTATTTATCTATCAATCTATCTATCTATCTATATATCTATATCTATATCTTTATATATATATATATATATATATATATATAATTATACATGTAGGCTATTTATATATATATATATTTGTGACTGCAAGTGTACATACCACAAGGTTTAAAAATATCTTAGCGCCAAATCAAATGTCTAGTATTTACACATGAGGCTAAGCAGGTTACGATGAGCTATTTTTAGAATTAACGTTTTTTTTTTGTTAAAACTTAGACCCCTCCCCCTCGGGGGAAGGGGACTCGAAAAAAAAATAGAATACACAAACTGTAGACCATGTCGGCTAGGAAATGAAAATATGTTTACTCCATCTAATTATAGCAACTAGCGTCATAGACTAGTTGCCCTGACGTTAACTACCTTACATTACCCTAATCGGGGCCGCACGTATTGGACAGATGAACTAGGCGACAACCAGGGCCCCCCAATGTAAAAAAACCCAGGGCCCCCAATGTAAAAGGTGCCCCGTCAAGCATGACCTACTATCAAAAGCAAAGGCTGATAGGGCCAAGACAAGCACTAATGCCTAGGGAGATAAATCATCTTTCTAAATCTCTTACTAGGGCCCTTATGAGAAGGGCCGTTGTTAGGTATTCCTAACAACGGCCCTTCTCATGGTTCTGTAATTTTTTTAAAATCAAGCAATCTTACCGAATGTTATAAATTGGGCGGATGGTCGTGCGGTAACGCGCTCGACTGTCGACCTGAAGGTACCTGGTTCGTCTCCAGAGAGCACCAAGATAATTTTTCAGGTCTTGACTCAAGTTCCTGAAATATCTCCCGTGGTGCCTCCATGGCCATTGCACTATCCGCTATGGTGGTGATTTCATCTCATACTTACAGGGACTTCACACACTAAACGTTATTGTATTATAAATTTTTGTCTTCGCTATTCTGAGACCTGCGTAAATAAAAATGTGATTACTAAATTTTTTTTTTCATAAAAGAAAGTTCCCTTAGTCTGATCGGGGCGGTTGAGATTTAGAATTCACAAATACAGTCGATTCCGCTTAATTGGGACACATCGGGACCGAGACTTTTTGTCCCAATTAAGCGGCTGTTCCAATTAATCATACAAATTTTTACTTTTGGCTTCTTGGTTTGGTTTCTTTGAGATTTGTCCCAAATAAGCGGCTGTCCCAATTAAGCGGTGTCCCAATTAAGCGGAGTCCACTGTATTATATAAGGGGATTTTGTGGTTAGCCCAACGCCCAGCCTCTCCTTTATTTCCCCAACTTTAGTCATGTACCCATTTAAAGCTGCTGGGTAAACTTGAATGACTTTAACCAACTTTCACCTAGACCTGGACACATTCCATTAGGGTCTCACCGAGGTTTGAGCCCACTCCTCTCAGGTCGACTGTAGAACATCTGCACCACTCGGCCATCCGTCCCACTATTTATTTAGTATACTAAAGTCGAAATCATCCCCTTCCCAACTTCTATATTGAAAAAGTGTAAATAAGTTTTAACCCCCCACCCCCACCCCAACACACCTATGAACACACAACACAGCGGACATATATGTAAAATCAGCGCCCACGTAGATTCGAACTAGACTCCTTCACCCAGAACGGGCTTGAAACTTCTGCTCCACCGAGTCACACATCGAATATTTCGTTCAGATCAATAAACCATACCTGAGCAAAGTGTCACCTTTTTCTTAATATATGTCAAAAGCTCTAATCCACCTGATTTGACCTATTTCAAATTTAATTGTCGGGTTTCGATTACCTCAGGTAAAATGTACTTTGAAGCGGTGAAAGGTAAGATTATAGCGTAGGTAAAAAAAATTGCACCACGTCATTAGGTATTAGTCTGTAACATAGCTACATATGTGTGTTTTCAAAAAATAAAATGTACAGTGGTTGTTTATATTAATGTATTTATTGTGCTCTGTTATGTTTATATTATACAAACTGTTTTCATACCTCATGTGACGAAAACATCAAAATGATCTTGTGATGCTGTGATGTTTGTGTATTAATCTGCAGGGATTTTATTTTTATTTACTATTATTATTATTTTGAAAACATTTTAAAAGCTAACATTTATTTTTTTTTAGAATTAATCCAAATAATTACAAAATGTTTGTTTGTTTTGTTGCTCGTTTGAAATTTGAGCTTTATTTTATAAATGAGGTTTTTTTTTTTATTTTCTGATTACTTTATCTACAAAAATATATACACATACGTTCAGATGAAGACAAGCATCTAGGTATATATATATATATATATATATATATATATATATATATATACAACTATTAACACAGGTAGATAGACAGATGACAGACAGACAGACAGACAGAGGAATAGATTGATAGATATGTAGATAAATTGATATAAAGATAGACACATTTTGTTTTGATTTTTGTTTGCAATCTGTAATTGTCTGTATCCAAGGGCGGATCTAGACAACTTTGACGGGGGAGAGGGGGGGCAAAACTTTGACCCCCGGGGGGGGGGGCAAAACTGCTTTCATTGTTGAAAATTGGTCTTAGAACAAAAAAATATTTCGATAATTTAATGATGTCTTACCTAAACTTGCGGTAACCGAGGGGGGCATGCCCCCCGCCCCCCCCCCCACTAAATCCGCCCCTGTCTGTATCCATAATGCCTAAATCTAGGGAAAAAATTAATTTAAAATTCCATGGTATCGCAGTTGACTGAAATTTTCCCACATATGAACAGATTTCAACCCTCATTCCCACACTTGTCACATTGAATTGACGTACTATAACAGTCCATAAGTAGAATTAAATATGCTTTGTCCACTCACTTTGATAATAAGATTTCAAATATTCTTTCTCAAAAACGTCCTTAACCTCTTGACCTCACCAACCCCGACCTCCGCCCCCTTTCCAGACCCGGACATTTTTACGAATGAGCAACGAATCCATCTTAAGGCAGGTTTCGCGCCCGAAAAGGACTCTGGTTGACATACGGGATTTGTCCCGCGGTGCATATGTTGAGACACAGACACCACCACTGTCTATGTGACGCCCACCACACACCCGCCATGTCGCGGTGACCACGTGTCCGTTTTCACCGTCCACGCCGGGGGGCGACTGGTCAAAAGAATAATAATAATCTCCGGCCTTAAAAAGAAAGCTTTACGCATGTTTAGACACACACAGTCGTGGTGACCATTTGAGACAGGACTTCCGGTAGTGTCGTACAACATCCCCACTCTGTCACCCTCCCCCCCCCCCCACACACACATCCCCCATTGTTAATAGTGAGCTTGGCACGTGGACCGCAAACCGGAAGTGTGTGATATCAAATTTGCAGACGACAGACCGGGACAAATCGCTGTAACGGGGAACGAGGTGTGTGTGTGGGGGGGAGGTTCTTTTTAAAGAGCTGGGCATTGTTGAGGTGGTTGTGGACAGCGTCAGAACTAAGGGGGCGGTCATTTGGTCAATGAGTCTATTCGACTTTGACACACATTATTATTATTGTGTTATTAAACTTTTGGTTATTTTGTGGGACGTAAATTAAGTCTAATGTATATTTTTAAATGAAGTAAATAAATATTTGAATTGACCAGTTCGTATGTCCAGTTTGGCAGACATGGCTGCCAACTAAAAAGCACATTTTCTTTTGCAAGTCTTTTTTACTTGACTAAAAGATATTTTTTTGTCTTTCCTTTTCGGAAGCTTTCCCATTCATAAAATATGTGGTTTATTTTCTTACAGTGAAAGACTAAATTACACCCCCCATCATCCCAGAGTGGTTGCTAAAAATATTATCTAAATGGAGATGTAAACGATATTTTTATGAACGGAATGGCCGGCTCTTTACCACGCAACCATTTTCTTCCACATTAACTTGATTGACATAATGACTAAAACAAAAAACGTGGTAATATATAGACACTGGTCACTTAAGTGACCACAGGTCAAGTTGACAAAGGAATAAGGTCACTACAGTTACAGGGCGTCTAAACTACACGCAGGCACAGACACACGCACACACAACACACACATACTCGTTGTCCAACGTTTTATCTCGAGCTGCGAATGATGACCAGGGAAATCGAATTTTATGACCGGCGGTCAGGAAAAGATCAATAGCATTCAGCAGACACATACCCCCGTCCCTCCCTTCTCAGCCCAATCGATGAAATCCATAGTGAACTAACGGCAAATGATCAACAGACTGGTTTGAATGGCTAGCGTGAGCAGTAAGGCCAATGACACACGTGTCTGGGGTGATACATGAGCAAACTTTTATTTTTCATGTAAACTCGATTTATTACAAGAAAATCTAACATTCAAATGAGATGGACAAATTAGCCAGCTGGCAGACGGACAGAAAAGCAGAAAGGCAGACAGACTAAAAAAAAAAAAAGAACAAAGACATACAGTTCAATACAGATAGACAAAAAATACAAGAAACATAAAGATAGGTAGCAGACAGACAGCGTACTAAGCAGACAGACAGCAAACAAAGCAGACAGAAACTAATCAGACAGACAGCATACTAAGCAGACAGATAGCGTACAAAACAGATAGACAGCATACTAAGCAGACAGACGAATATAAAGCTTCTAATTTACGGAAAACAAAAGCCCAAATTCCAATTTGACAGACAACTCCCAAAGACTTAAGTTATTTCGACAAATCAAACGGTTACGGTAATGCTATCAGAGTTCTTGAAATTAAGAAAAAATGAGTTATGTGAAATGAGAGGTAAACAAATTGTGAAGAAAGTAAATATTGATTGGGGAGGGGGGATTAGGGGGGGGCAGGCATTGAAATAAATAGAATGTGTAATGATTGGTGGGAAAAGAAAAAGTAAACTGAAGTAAATTGAATGGCGGAAAGCTTGAACAGTGAATGTGCGGTAAGCGTTGGCTGTTGAAAAGACATTTAAGTGAAGGGTAAACTTTTGAATAGCCCTGTTAAGATCGCAAATAAGAGAAATGTTAAAATTATAACACACTTCATTGATTATCCAGAAATACCAGACTGTTTTTTTTACGCGGATTTACTAATATATTTATAAACTACTAGGCTAAAAAAAAACAACTTAAATTAAGAAAATTCTTTCGCCTGAATTCCCACCCGGATATCTGTTACATTATCTTCAGCTTGTGATGGCGAAACTTTGTTACCAGGGTAAGACATCTCCTCGCATGTGACAGTAATGATTTCTTTAAATCCAATACCTTGGGAGTTAATCTACATGAGCTCATGGAGCAAAGGTTCTTAAATTGTTACGATTCGCAACCCCACGAAGACATCCTGTTAAGTTTTTTCGAGACCCACCTGTTAAGGGAAAGACGTTATTATCTAAAATAAGAATAAGTTGTTATGTAATCTTTATAAAAAGTATTTATTAAAATTGTCGGCGACCCTACTTTGAATGAGCTGGGTCCGCGAGTTACACTTGGAGAACCACTGTCGCAGAGTGTACACTGAACGAAGGAAACATGTGGGGGCGCACCAAAGTTGAATCAAGTTTAATTTTGTGTATTTGTGAGATTGATGTTTCATTTCATCAAATTCAGTTTCTTGACCTCTGTCTGGACTTTTAAATGTTGAATGGCCAGTTTGCACTTTACGTCTTCAATCTATATCAGCCCCGGTCGGGATAACAAAAAAAGGAATCGGTTGGTTACGCGTCTCCCCGTCAGGTCCTGTACAAAATAAATTGCACGCTGACAGACGTATTGCTTACCTTGTCCATGTTGAAATAGTTCTGAGTCAGTCTATTACTGATGTATTCATCTGGGTGCTCAGGCGAACGGAGGAGTGATTTATATGAATCGATATCTCTGTGGTGGTAAAGTTACGGGTGGATAAGTTGCTAATGGCTCACATTGAATATCTGTGAGTAAATTATAAGTGAATTGTATGTTTGATGTGTCACTGAACTAGCTTCGTGCTAGACACACTTATCTCTGGTCATGACATTTGATGTTGTCAAAATAGTACACTGCTTTTTGTTGTTGTTGTTGTTTTTAACTCGACCAGTAAATGAAAGTTTGTATTATTGTAACGACTGGGCGTGTCCCGGAGTAGACTTTTGTTGGACATGGTCAGAAAAGGTCAGTTATGACAACTTATAATTGTGACATTTCTTTAAAATATTTCCACTTTGAATGATGTGGGGATTAAGGAGGCGTGTGGCCCGGGGGAGGGGGAGGGTAAGGAAGTCCACAAACGAAAGCGTTAGTCCCATTACTTTGTGATAAAGTAATCCAGCTACTCTACCCCAGTCTATCCTGGTAATACCGTCAAAAGCTACTTTCTTCGATGAAGACTTTTTATAGGTCAGAGTCTACTAGCGCGCTTAGTGTATTAATGATACATTACGATATTGTTTAGCATCGCTGCATGAAACAATATGAAGAAATGTATTCGCCTATAGATGTCGGGGTGAGGGGTGTGTGTGTGTGTTGGCGTTGTCTGCCCCTGTCATGTTGTGTAATTCCACCTTGTTAAGTTAACCTGCCCGGGCTATGTGAAGATCTCAGCAAGCGGGGAGGGTGTTTGTTGGTATCTCAGGTATGGGGGCAGGTACATTCGTGCATCGTCAGATTTGTGCATTCTAATGTTTCTCTTACCTGTCTACTCGATGACATATACAAATAAATTCCGTCCTTTATAACAATTCGCCCCCCCCACCCCTTCTCCGAAAACTACTCGACAAGTAAAATTTCATGAGGATACTTTTCTTAATGAGATCTTGATTTACTTGCTGTTGGTGTCTTTGACTCGTATACCTCCCATATCTTTGAATATTTTGTAATTTGTTTTATGCCCTGGACTCGATGTTAATATTTCGACATTAAGAGTACAGAACCATCAAATTGTTGCATCGACGGGCAAGTCTCTTAGTTTATAAAATGTTTATTCTACATTGCTAACTTGGAAGTAGAACTGTGATCTTGCAGGTAGATCTTTCAGGAATGTTGAAATGTTCTCGTAGGAAGTCAAATGATTTTGAGAATAGACCAGTTAGTACTTTATTCAGATCTGTTCGCTGCTGGTCCCTGGTTGAGATTTTTATCTCGCTACGTTGTGATTAACAATGCGTAACAAACTAAGTGATTCTTTGACCAGGTAGTCTCTGGTTCATATCCTGGTCACTGGTTGTGTTGTTATTTTTTCTGGAAACTTTCCATATATATATATATATATATACATATATATATATATATATCTTATTGATTAATTTTTTAATCACCGCTACTTTATTCATTGTGTGTATGACTGATGGTCCCAGTGGGGGAGATTTTTTATAGCTCTACGAGCTGAACATTCTTTGCAACACAACCAGTGACCAGGTGACCAGACAGACTCTCAAAGTTATTCATATTCTGGCTGCACTGGTTGTGTTGTTTTATATTTTTTTCTGGAAACTTTCCTCTTATTTCATGTCCTCTGGTATATCGACAATACTTCACGTGTAAATTCCAGACATGCTTCAAGCTGTTGTGGATCTGGTTTGGGGTGTGAGGTAGGGCGGGGCGACTTTGAAATTTTGGCATTGTCGTATCTTTTGGGGGAGAAAGTGGGCATCACCTGCATTTGTTCCTTATCAGGGTTCCTTGATTTATTGAACGTGGGGTCCTTCTGTCCGCCCACCGCTCCCAGACTTACTCCACGATTATTTTCTTCTCGGCACCAATCTCATAGAATGGTTGCCAAGAGCGATGCCAGAATGATTGTAAAACTCCCCCCCTTCTTAGTTTCTGCCGCATGCCACAATGTTTGAAATTTTCGTTTCATCGTCTCTCTCTCTCTCTCCCCCCCACTGTTCTCGATGTTATATTCTCAACTGCTTGACACTGATAGCCATGTATGAAAGTCCATTTTCGGACCACCAGAGCTTCCTACGGCTGGAGCGTCCCCCCCCCCATCTCTACCTCCAGGCTGATTTCGTTCATCGTGTGTTTAATGAAGTTGTATCATTGCTGGGATAAATGCTAGCAAGTTGTATATCAACATTAACACGTTGTTTGGTGATTGACTGTATACTTTTGAATGTAAGTGCTATATAAATTAAAACAATTTGAAGTCCAGACATCCAATTATCTCTACCCACAATAAAATTATTGTTTGTTGTGTCGCGTTGTGTTCTCTCACACTGTTTTACTTCCCCATAATTCAGACAACAAAAAAAAAAAGAAGAAAGGGTAGACCAGAGGTGTGCAAATTCTTTTTGAATCACGGGCTACATTAGATTCTTACCTCATTTAACAAATAAGTTGAGGGTATTTTTTTTTATACTGAATGTCACCCATACACACACATCAGACTCAACAATGACGGATTTAGTTGCTGGTGGTGGTGGGGCAGCTTGTACCTTATCAGAGGCTGTCTGTTGTAAACAAAACCTATGAGGGCTCTTCTGTGTCCGTCAAGGTTTTGGTGTGTGAGCCTGGGGTCAATAGCGGCCAGATACTTGACTGTATTGACCAGGCAGGTGTGAGGTAGTGTGGTCGACATGTATGTACCGTGAGGTCATGTGGTGCAGCATGTATAAGCTTTAAGAGGCTCATGTTCCACATGTATAAGTGAGCTGTAGATCAATGTGTCGACATTCCTGCCGTGTGGTCAGGTGGCAGTGTATGTGAGTCGGCAAGTGTCATGCGAATGTGGAAGGATGTGTAGAGGTTGGTGTGGCAGACTGTATAAGTGGCCAGACATGCTGAGCCGTGTAGAGGTCAGTTGTGCGACATGTAACCGAGCGTGTAGGGTCAGGGCGTGTAGCAGATAGTATAGAGCCTGTAGAGGTCAGTGTAGCAGATAGTATAAGTGAGCTGCAGAGGTCAGCAGTAGTAGACAGTATAGAGGTAGAGGTCAGTGTGGCAGACATGTATAAGTGAGCCGTGTAGAGGTCAGTGTGTGGCAGACATGTATAAGTGAGCCGTGTAGAGGTCAGTGTGTGCAGACATGTATAAGTGAGCCGTGTAGAGGTCAGTGTGTGCCAGACATGTATAAGTGAGCCGTGTAGAGGCAGTGTGCCAGACATGTACAAGTGAGCCGTGTAGAGGTCAGTATGTGGCATACATGTATAAGTGAGCCGTGTTGAGGTCAGCGTGTGGCAGACATGTATAAGTGAGCCATCTCTGACTGGACGATGTATCAACTTCCAGTCAGTCACTCGACCATTCCAATTTTTTTTTAAATGAAGACAAACCAATAACTGGTTAGTCCAGAGCTACTAAAAGTACACCAACATGTACTCTAGTCTTACAAGACAAATTGGACACCGCTGTTGCCCCCCACATCCAATATTCTCCACAGAGTTTCTGTACAGGCGATACACTATCCTAGCACTCTCCAAGGGAGACTATCATCAGTGTAAAAGCCTTTTTTTTTTAGTTTAAAATGTTATTTATCCTTTTTTAATCTCTCTTGGCTCTAGATATAGAAACATATGGTGAATCTGACTAAAAGTACAGTGCATCATGCAAGATCGTGCATTCTGTATTATGTATTTACCATGTTTTGTAAATGAAATGACCAGGTACAGTTGCACTGTCTGTCACCGCCCTGAAGTCACTCACGCCCTACCTGTAGGTCACACTTCACATTGACCTATATTTACTTGTTGCTTGCCTGTATTGTCCGGCAAATGTTTCAACGTCACACAGTGTACACGGAAAGGGGAACCTCTATCTATCTATCTATCTATCTATCTATCTATCTATCTATCTATCTATCATCTATCTATCCTCTGTCTCCATCCATCTTTATACAACCCTGGCGCCGCCTCTGTCATAGGGCACGTGTCCAGTACACTTCTCAATTAAATTATGCTACTAGGGACCCCGGCAAGTACTAAGCCCTCAATATCTCTGAAACTGCTCGACTTAGACTTAACTCCTCCCCCTCCCCTTTTCCAATGACGACTGTTATGTAAACGACTACTGTATGGTAGTTTGGCACATCTATCTTCTTTGTTAGTACCACCAGACATACTCATGTTTTCATTATTGAAAAAAGCAACACACACACACAATACTGAACTTTATTCCCGGATACAAACCTAATCCATGAGCACATAATAGATGTGTCATGAATGTTGGTAGAACTACCAACTAAATGTCAAATATTTGTGTATTGCGTGCACATATAATAGATGTGTCAGTGAATGTTGGTGGGGAACTACCAACTAAATGTCAAATATTTGTGTATTGCGTGCACATATAATAGATGTGTCAGTGAATGTTGGTGGGGAACTACCAACTAAATGTCAAATATTTGTGTATTGCGTGCACATATAATAGATGTGTCAGTGAATGTTGGTGGGGAACTACCAACTAAATGTCAAATATTTGTGTATTGCGTACATATAATAGATGTGTCATGAATGTTGTGGGGAAATAATAACCGCCTTTGTGTATGCGTGCACATATAATAGATGTTTTATTATGCTGGTAGGGACTACCAACTAAATGTCAAATATTTGTGTATTGCTTGCCCATTTAATAGATGTGTAAACGAACTGTTGGTGGGCAACTACCAACTAAATGTCAAATATTTGTTTATTATGTGTACATATAATACATGTGTCACAAATGTTACTGGGGAACTACCCTAAATGTCAAATTCCATGAGCACATATAATAGATGTCAGTGATGTTGGTGGGGAACTACCAACTAAATGTCAAATATTTTTATTGCGTGCACATATGATTTGTTTTTAAATGGCAGTTTGTGCCAACTTTTATCGCTCTAATGTAAAACTGCTATCGCCATAAATAGATAAATACTTGTCCCCCCTCCTCCACCACCACTCAGTTGTTTATTGACTTTCCTCCCACCCGCACCCTTTTCCTCTAACCCCCCACTTCCCCACTGCTTTCGCGTGATCTACTGATGGGGCAGACAATCATTCATCTTGTCATATCCCCCCCCTCTTGCCTCCCTTGGCATATTGTGTTATGCTGGATGCCCTGGTCAATTACTTTTTTTTCTTCGGAAAAATAAATGGTCAGTCTGAGAGGATGATTGATATTGAATACAACAATATGTTTTGATGTGTGTGTGTGACCGACCTCGATGAAAATTTTGAAGTATTAGACTAAGAACATACGCTCACTCACTCACGCACGCACTCGCGCGCACACACACACGCACAGTCCATTAGTCAAGTCATCGGTACTCAAAAACGTTCGATAGATGTGTACTTTATGACACCTGACCGTAATGATCATCACGGAGGCTTCGCTTGTCACACGTCTTGACACTCGTGTAATGAATATTACTGCTACCGCCCCGCCTTCTGCCGGATGGAAGTCATCTTCTGCACACACACGCGCACACGTACACATTTCGCGGGTCATCTATAAAGGTCTGTATTAAGTAGTTGGTGTATTGCTCTGGTGGTATTAGGTATGCCCTGTGAGCTGTATTAAGTCACTTAATGACAACTCAAAGTAATGAAAGCATTCTTGGAGTTGTTAGATTATGGGATTTCAAGAAAGATCCCAAAGATAATTACTAACCCAAAACTAAAGATAATTACTACTCTATAGAATACAGACTGTCTATTTACTACTATTTACACGGATACTTCGTTAACAGTATCTAACTTGTCCTCTCCACCAATTCCCTTCATCTCGTGTGTTGTCTGCATTAAGTGGCCACAACGAAACCAAGTCTACACAAGTGTGGTAAACATAAATATTGTGTCTGATCGTTAACTTTATGATCATGTCTTTGCGGACGATTGAAGCGAGCCTTACAACCACCTTAATCCCCCCCCCCCGTTAGCTTATAGCTTACATACTTTCTTCTTTAGCGGGTAAAGGTCTCTCATTTCTTTCCCCCCCCCTCTCTTATTTTCCTGTCGTGTCAATGAGGACACCATATCAGATTCTCGTCCATTGCGAATTTTCGTTTTTTAAAAAAGTAAAATTATAAAAGAGACAACTCTTAATTCAATTCGATAAATTTTCAAAGTACAATTTAAATCCAATATACACCAGAGTTCCCAATCGGCGCTGCATTTTGATCGGTTTTGTTTTCGACTACATTCTGTATTGAGGAATACATTTCGGCTACATTCTGTACCCCTGAATACATGTCGGCTACATTCTGTATTCTAGGAATACAAATAATCAAAAAGAAGCGGAACAAACTTAATATAAAGAGGAGATGGGGAAATGTTTGAGTTGTAGAGTGAGAAATTTACTGCTCCTACAAGTGCATCGTATGACCACGGCCAACGGCCTCTGGTATCTCAAAGGGTCAGTTTGTGTGACGTATTCAGGAGCGAAACTCCGCTTCCTGCCAATGACAGGAAGCAGACTTGTGTTTGAGTAAAAAAATAATAAAGTAAGAGCTTTTTTTTTTTAATCTTTCTCGGCCCCGCTGTACGAGAACCACGTGACTAGCATGTCTGCGCCGCGTTGGAACAATTAGGTGTCTGACAAAAACAAATGACAGGGGTGGGGGGAACAGATAGATTAGGGGAGGGGAGTCATAGAAATGTGTGTGTGGAGGGGTGTGCTTCAGGTAATGGGTGAAAAAGTGGGGGGGGTGGAAGGATGCAATTGGTTCCAGGTCTGAAGTGATTGGTTTAAAGAAGTGGAACACTTGTTACTTGTCACACGCAAAACCTCTCACTGATTCTTTGGTTTGCTCTTGATCCCCGAGATTTGTGGAACATCAATCTTCTTTCCAGCAGCGGTATCACCGCCTTCGTAGTGGTATTGCATGTGATATAGTGATAGTAGTACTACGGCTGATAATGTGTACTTACGAAAAAATACATGCGCGCAATTTTTATGGGCGCCTTGTTACATTTGGGAGCCCAAGACAATGGTACATTTGCAGGACCCTAGATAATGGTACATTTGGGAGCCCTAGACAATGATATATTTGGGAGCCCTAGACAATGATATATTTGGGAGCCCTAGACAATAGTACATTAGGGAGTCCAGGTACATTAGAGAAACCCTAGTCAATAGAACATTGACCTTACACCTGCACTCTCTCTCTTTCTCTCTCTCTCTTGGAACTCTCTCAGTAAACTGCGAACTCAGACTTAGCACTATCATCAAACAAAAAGAGTATGAATGGCCGGGACTCAGCCCATAATTTTAGTCTCTCACAAACTAAATGGCCAGAAGCTTCCCCAAGCCCCGGTCTACGCCGTTCCCGAAATATGCATCCCCCAACCACCTTTTTTTAAAATATACAATGCAATCTTGAAATTACATAACAGGCGGCCCACCGACTTTCGACAATTCACTTTATTTCGAACATCTAGTGAAGCACTTTCGGTAATTTCCGACTGTTTTCCGTATACCCGGTCTACGGAATTTCCGGTCTATACCCGGTCTACGGAATTTCCGGTCTATACCCGGTCTTTCTCCGCACTTGTTGTTCCCGAAACAATCGTTTTTGTAATGTTATGATCGCCATTTTGAAAGTGATTTAGTTGGTTATGTACTGCTTATGTTGTTAATATTTCCCCCACTACTTTCAGAACCAAATTATGTGCGAGAAGTCGAGGACCGCCTGTATTTTAAAGTCAATGACTTTTAAGTCATTAGATGATAACAGCAAATAGGGTTCTAATCGTTACAGCCTTTTTCAATTTTTTTAATGATGGACACACATCAACTAATGTACTCATACGTCCTTTCTATGGTCTTATAGAATGGGTGGCACCAATCTCTCCATCCAAATCCAGCGGCGATAATTTTTGGCTTTACCATGGCCTGAACCATGTATCTTACCCGTGTGTGGGTCCGAGTTAACCATCGACTTCGCTATCCCAGCCAATTCCTAATTTTAAGATATGCATACATAGGCTGTTGTTGATGTTGTTTGGGGGCAGGTTATATTTATTTAAATTTATTCATGCGCCCGTTTTATCAATTATTCTCTCAGCATTCTCACCCCCTTTTTCACTACCAATGCATTCTTATCACCATTCACTGTTCAGGGATGACTGCACGAGCTGAGGCACCCCAGTGGCAGCTAGTCGAGATAGCACCCTGCAGACTTCTAGAAGACAGTTTTAGACACTCCAGACATGTGAAGACACATAACGCCTGGTCTTTCATCTCTGCAGAAATTTTTAACACACGTTTAAAAAGAAGAAAAAGAAAACAACGAAATATTTCACAAAAGGTTAAAAAAAAAAAATGTCAGCAGGTCCTCCGGAGGGTCAGTCAGATTTTGATTCTTGGGAACTTTCAAATTTAAAAAAAAAAAATAATTTTAACCCAAAATATTCCGACTATGTGTACTTATTTGTCATGTATAAATGTCTAATCATTGATAAAAAAAGATATATAGTTGGATATATAGACTGATAGATCGATTAGCAACTAACTGACTGTGATTTACAGAGACTGAAATTTCGATATACATATAGAATATTGAATCACTGAATCACTCACACACACACTCACAGACAAAGACCTACAAACGCACACACGATTAGCAAACACTCTCACCGACAAACCCACACAAACTCATACACGAGTATATATATGTATGTGTGTGTGTGTGTGTGTGTGTGTGTGTGCGTGTGTTGGACAAGTAAAAGTAAAGGGTGTCTCGTGATCTCTACATCCCACGTCAGAAGAAAAGTAAACAACCACCTCGGATCATGTAACACCGCCCAAGGAGACAATTAAATCAGCGTAAAACAAGATCTGCCAATCCATCTCTCACTATTGAAACCAGAAAAAATAAAAATAAATAAAAAATGTCCCTGTCTGGCTCTACCCGAGCTATAAATATTAACGAAAACAAAAATAAAAAGATAAAATATAAAATAAAAAGAAACCCAAGTTCTTTTTTAATTTGTTTTTTTTGTGGGTATTAAATTTTTTAAATGAAAAAAAAATCTGGTTGGCAGAATGTTCTATTTATATGTTCCCCTTTTCCACTTTCAATTTATTCTTAGAAAAATGTATACATCTAATAAATCAGAAGTTCCCCGAGAAATACGAGAGTCTATAGAATGGTATCATTCCGTACGTGGCACTCTTATACTGTGGTCATAGATTTATAACAACAATAATGCATTGCCCTGTTGCTATAGATTTATAACAATATAATTGCATACCTCTTTGGTCATAGATTTATAACAACGATAATGCATTACTCTGTTGAGATTAGTATATCACAATAGAAATACATACAGGCGAAGACAGCGTAGAATGTGCTAACACGGAATACAGACTAGAACGCATGCCGTACACAATCATACAGTGAAACATGCACTTATCATACTCACACAAACTACACAGTGTACATTCATTAATACACAAACCCTAACTAAAAATATTCTCACACATAAAATACATATGGAAAAAAAAAGTACGTACTTATACAAAAACATACACTCACACATACAATACACGCTAACTCCTTAAAATACACATTAATGAATAAATTACATAAGGTGCACATAAAATACAAACATAAAATAAAGTGTACGTATTATTGCATAAAATGCACACATGAAGATACACTTTCACAAGAACAACTCACAGACACATCAAGCGACAAGAAGACGAGCTCAGACCGATCCACGTACTCACCCTAGCGGCGACTCCCAAGTCCACTTGTAACCACTCGGACGAGCTCTTGTATTTGGCACACCACCCGAGCTTGTTGGGCAGATAGAGAGCCTGGCGTACTTCTCATGACAGCCCCGGTCCCACTCGCTGGGGTAAGTCGAAGACGAGCTTATCTGCCAGTCGTTAATGGTCCCTGTGATCATCCCTAGAGGCCCATTTGTCTTACAGACTGCAGGAGAACAGAAAAATTTAAATTTAAAAAAAAAATCTGAGTTTGAACTTTTTTATTTTTTGTTCTTTTGCGAATAAAGTAGTTAATACCGAAACTGATTTAGGTTTTTTATTGGAAATGATAATAGTAAAATGTTTCATTTGATTAAAAGATATTTTTGTCTTGAAAACAAATAAGTGATTCAAAACAGAATGAACGGTAAGTAAACATGACAAGTAGAATTGAGGATTGTTTAAAATGCCTGGGTGATGGTGACCTCGTGTGGTAATTAAGTGTGGCGGTGGATGTGGAATGGGTCTTTGTGGTTAATGAATAGGGTTCGAAAATTACGCGAAAGATTGGCGCGCGTAATTTACGCGTAAATTACGCGTAATTTACGCGTAAGTTACCACTAAAAATTACGCGTACCATTAATTCCCAATTACCCGAAAATTTATATTCCTTTTGTTGCTCACGCTCACTGATTGCTAGTAGGTGTATTTTTAATAATGTTTTCGAAGGTTTTTAGTTGTAATTAACCGGTCATACTAATTTGCCCGTCGTCCACGTATTTCGTCGTGTACTGACTGCATCAGCGGCGGCCATCTTTGGCTGAGTAATACCGTCTAATACGGTCGACGCTGGACGGGTGCAATGCGCTGCGAAATACGGCCGCCGCGGGTGCCGAACTACGCAAAAGACGACACACGCGATCGACGCTGGTTAGGTTTCGAAAATTACGTGTAAGATTGGCGCGCGTAATTTACGCCAAAATTACGCGTACCATTAATGCCCAATTACTTGAAAGTGTATGTTCCTTTTGTTGCTCACGCTCACTGATTGCTAGTAGGTGTATTTTTAATAATGTTTTCAAAGGTTTTTACTTGTAATTTACCGGTCATACTAATTTGCCCGTCGTCCACGTATTTCGTCGTGTACTGACTGCATCAGCTGAGTAATACCGTCTAATACGGTCGACGCTGGACGGGTGCAATGCGCCGCGAAATATGGCCGCCGCGGGTGCCGAACTCAGCAAAAGACGGCACACTCGATCAACGCTGGTGCAATACGCAGCGTAATACGGCCGACGCGATCGACGGAAGCACTATACACAGTAAAATATTTTCTATACGTTTCATGACATTTGGAACATATATAGATAATCAAGGCCGTACCCAGGGTGGTGGATGGGGAGGGCTGGAGGCTGCAGCCCCCCCCAAATGTTATTGCTGATAGTGACTCATAAAAAAATTGTCAAATATTTGCCTTTAAAAACTTGGAACACCCCCCCCCCCCCCCCAAAAAAAAAATCCTGGGTACGGTACTGTAGATAATGTTTAAAAAAAACATTTTTTTTTTGGATTTTTTTTTTTATTTTATAACCTCCCCGTTTGGCTTGCGGCCGCTTGCCATACAGCTCATGGCGGCATTGTGTACTTAATCGAAAATTTTTATGATTTTGTCTTATTTTTAACCAGACTTTGGCTTCCTTATTGAAAATATTTTATTATGTTTACTGAAACGATTAAAAACAAACAATATACTTTGCGGTTTACGCTGTTTTACCAAACGAATACTTCCGGTTTGGTCTTGAGGCCGGATGTAGATGGTACTCCTAATCACTGTAATTAATTGAAAATCACCACTGTTAACACAACGAATTGCGACAGAAACAATTAAAAATGGCCGTCAAATATGCATTTTTAAATTACCGTAATTTACGCGTAATTTTCAAAATTACGTTACCGTAAATTACGCGTAATTTACGGTAACTTACGCGTAACGTTACGCGACTTCGATCCCTATTAATGAATGGCTGGGTGTGTGATGAACATTGTGGATGTGTTATTGGTGTGGATGTGTGGCGAACTTTATAGGAAAAATAGTTCGTGCAGACATTTGGTGAGCTTTGTGGACATATGGATAATGTACGAAAATTACATATCATAATTCCATATTCATAAATAACACATAATGGGACAGTCACAGTTTCATTTTTCACGTTGTCTGTCAAAGTTGTAACTTGAAGGATGTTTTCCCACAAACGATGACATTGACAGTTTTGAGACTTACAGTGTTTTGTAGGGGAGTGGGGGGGGAAGAGTATGCGAGATAGGACACATGCACCGTTTTTTAGTATACACACATACAATTGTAGAGACAGGCGCCAAAAAAAATAATAAATAGGAAACTCTCATTCGTATCAGCAGGGATTCTATCAAAGAGTTAAAGAGTTTGAGGCGTAGGTTGGACTAAATGTCAAATGTCAATGTCATTTAAGGTCAAGAGTCACGAATTCATTTCGAAAAGTTGTGAATCGCACCCCCCGACCAAGAAAAATGATGACCCCCCACCCCTCCTCCCCCTATGGTATAGAATAGAGAGAAAGACAAACCTATAGATTTATAAGATTTGCTGCGTATTCAATCAAAAAGAGATATTGCACTTTTTTTCATTAAAAAAAAAATATAAGGGTTGATAAAGTGGCCAGACTTTGAGATGGTCAAGATTATGACGACGTATAAACATTGACTTAAAAAAAAATAGTGTTTGGCGGTGGAGAGGGGGAGAGAAGAGAGATAGATAGATAGAGAGAGAGAGAGAGAGAGAGAGAGAGAGAGAGAGAGAGAGAGAGAGGGGGAGAGAGAGAGAGAGAGATAATAACAAGAAATGGACAAAGCTCATCAATACTACATGGCAATTATATGAGATTGATATCAGCATTTTATTTGGGCGTCTTCACTCGAGGGCAAAGAGACAAATTGTGGGGTGTGAGTGTGTGTGTGGGGGGAAAGCTCTCGATAAAATCTTTTACAGATAGTTGAGGCCCCCCTAAGCAAACACCTCTGAAGATGTATTCACCGAGTTTGTCTTTCCATAAGTTCGTCTCTAAAGATACCGTTAGATAAATTAAAGCGAAACCGCAGTAAGAAATACATAGAATAAGGTCTTGAGAGATACGCGTGTCGTGCCACACAGGGTACACAGGTTTAAACAAACAAACAAGCAAATAAAACATCATAAACAAAACAGACAACTGTTTACAAAGGTCATGGTTATATAACATCAAGAATGTCAACATTTCATTTTATTATCAATTCGAACAATTTGCATGACTTAAAAGAACGAAGAGCTATGTAAAATATATAAACACACACACACACCACAACATTTGCATTCCACTCCCTACCCCTCGTCCCCCCCCCCCCCACAACACTGTACGGCCAAACTAGCCATGCATGACAGAATTTTCACCGACCCCAGGACTTCACACTTTACGGTTTTTATTTCTTGCATCCTCCCCTCCCCCCCTCCTCTTCCATCTCCTATCTGCCCCCTTCCCCCCTGTTCAACCCAACGAAATAACTCCCCATTCTTCTTCCCTTTACCCATTTAATCCAGGGCACCACAAAACTGACACCCTAGAAATTCCCCCCTCCCTTTCGGGTCCCTCCCGTCTCCCCCCCCCCACCCCCACATGACCTATACATATTTTTTTCAACACAGTGTGTGATATAGATGTTCTAAACGAACACACACACACACACATAAACACACACACAGACACACATCTAGATCGGAACATGCAGAGTAGATAAGATACTTTGGTAATCGAGTGTATCTCTTGTTCCTTCGCTTAGAGCCCTTAATTCCCTCTCACCCCCCACTCCCCAACCCCCACCCACTCTACCTATTCTTTTATAAAAGACTAAAACAAAGTAAACAGTTGTAAGTTTACTAATTTTTTTTTTATTAAAAACATCAATTTCAGAACAAAACATCGATTGAGGGGAAGAGGGGACGGGGAGGGAAGATCCATAAGAGTAGAGGGTGGCTAACAACAACTTTAAAGGTGGTCAGTTGTCCAGCGTGTGGCGAGGTACATTGCGATCAAACGATAAATAAAGCCGACAAAACAACAAACGACAGACAACACTGGAATGGTACAACAACAACCGAGGACAACAACCGAGGACAACAACCGAGTGAATATGCGCGTATATGTGTACATGTGTGTGTGTACATGTGTTTGTATGTGTGCGTGTATGTTTACATGATAAAATTTATACCTCCACCCTCGCTCCTCCTTTCTATCTACCAAATACATATTTCACAATAACACCCCTTCCACCCCCCTCACAACCCCCCCACCCCCCCTCACATACTTGAAGTGGAAAAAAAAATAATTAATGTTTCACACAAGGTCTTGTGTGAACGTGGTTTTTACAGTCATATCATACATATGAGTAAGTCAATCAATCAATCAATCAATCAATCAATCAATCAATCTATCCATCCATCCATCCATCCATCCATCCATCCATCCATCCATCCATCCATCCATCCATCCATCTATCTATCTATCTATCTATCTATCTATCTATCTATCTATCTATCTATCTATCTATCTATCTATCTATCTATCTATCTATCTATCTATCTATCTATCTATCTATCTATCTCTCTCTCTCTCTCTCTCTCTCTCTCTCTCTATATATATATATATATATATATATATATGACAACAAAGATTACTTATAAGATGATTATTCTCGTGGGGGTGGGGTGTCCTATATTGTATTGCTCTATGTCTGCTCCTTTAACAAACAAGAATAACTATATTGTTGGGTGGCGGGGTCGATGAGAGGGGTGGGTGGAGGTGAGGGTAGAGGCACAGCCACCCTTCTCCCCGAGGATGCATAACGGTGAATGGGTACCCTGCCATATGTCCAATGTCCACCCAAAATGACGGCCCATTGATAGTTGAGATCTGCGAGTGTGACGTAATCACCGCTGAACCAATCGTTTCAAGCCGCTGTTTGTTTCCGTCATTTCACAAGACTTTCATGTCTAAATTTTTCAAATTTAGGCCCAAAAAATGTACCAATCAAATTGTTACTTTTACTTCTTTCAATCACTAAAGAAATTTTAAAGAAAATACTGCCACGACAAGCGCCAGTTCAAAGTGTACACGTATTGTTAATCATTTTGATTTTTATTTTTTTACAACTTCAATGACGTCATCTCAACAGTTGGAATGCCTGAGAACAGTAAAAATAAAAAAAAAATATATGAACAATCTGTTATTGTTTAGCCCTGAAAGTTAATCCATTAAAACTGGAAGTTTTTTTTATGTAAGAAACAAATCATTTACCCTCCCCCTCCCCCCCCCCCCTTTTTTTTTTTAGGAATAATCCTTTGTTAATCCAATGGGGATTACTGCTGGCTCATTCCAAGTAGACCATGAAGGCAGACACAACGCTAAAAAAAAAGCGCGTATAAGGGTTGTCTGTCACACATATGTCATATGTCTGTCGTAAATAAAGCGATAGGTCTGTTGGAAGTACAGCGACCTACGAGGAGGTCTTTGGTCCGTTGACCTGCAAGGTCTTCACTCCCTGATACAATGCCCCCCCTCCTTCCCCCCCCCAATTGATTTACGGGTTGTCGTTTTTAACATTATCGCAGTGTATCGATCAGAGACTATAACAGACGTGGGGAAACTACACCCGCGGGGTAAGTAAGGCCCGTTCGGTCGTTTGATCTGGACCGCGCATTGAACTTTATATTAAGTTCATATAAACACTCTATCCATCTATTCTTGGTCCGGCCCTTCTGTTTAGTTTCCGTTCTTGGTCCGGCTCTTCTTTCGAGTTTCCGTTCTTGGTCCGGCCCTTATTTCGAGTTTCCGTTCTTGGTCTGGCCCTTATTTCGAGTTTCCGTTCTTGTTCCGGCCCTTCTGTTTAGTTTCCGTTCTTGGTCCGGCCCTTCTTTCGAGTTTCCGTTCTTGGTCCGGCCCTTCTTTCGAGTTTCCGTTCTTGGTCCGACCCTTCTTTCGAGTTTCCGTTCTTGGTCCAGCCCTTCTTTCGAGTTTCCGTTCTTGGTCCGGCCCTTCTTTCGAGTTTCCGTTCTTGGTCCAGCCCTTCTTTCGAGTTTCCGTTCTTGGTCCGGCCCTTCTTTCGAGTTTCCGTTCTTGGTCCGGCCCTTCTTTCGAGTTTCCGTTCTTGGTCCAGCCCTTCTTTCGAGTTTCCGTTCTTGGTCCAGCCCTTCTTTCGAGTTTCCTTTCTTGGTCCGGCCCTTCTTTCGAGTTTCCGTTCTTGGTCCGGCCCTTCTTTCGAGTTTCCGTTCTTGGTCCGGCCCTTCTTTCGAGTTTCCGTTCTTTGTTCGCCCTTCTTTCGAGTTTCCTTTATCGTCCCGGCCCTTCTTTCGAGTTTCCGTTCTTTGTTCGCCCTTCTTTCGAGTTTCCTTTATCGTCCCGGCCCTTCTTTCGAGTTTCCGTTCTTTGTTCGCCCTTCTTTCGAGTTTCCGTTCTTTGTTCGCCCTTCTTTCGAGTTTCCGTTCTTTGTTCGCCCTTCTTTCGAGTTTCCATTCTTTGTTCGCCCTTCTTTCGAGTTTTCTTTATCGTCCCGGCCCTTCTTTCTACCCAAATGATGCATACGATTCAGAAAAGGTTTGCCCGTTCAATGAACTAGAAACTTTATATAAAGAGCCATGTCCACAACGAGCCTGCTAGATTCTCACACTCACGCATTGCCAATGTGGTGGGGCAGGTCTTGCAAATGACCGTTTTCACGAGGAGGCAAATTAGTGATTTGAACCCGTGATGTGCGCTACGCCTATGGTCTGTTGAAAGTTTGATGAGGCTCTGCTGCAGTCTGTTTATTTCACCGAAAGGTCCTCTTTAATCCTTAACGTGCAAAAGTATGCATGATTGATTAGTATAATTTATTTTCCGCTCGACGGTATGTATGCTATACAGGACCGGATAAAAAAAATTATAAGGCTTCACTTTGATTCCTATCCCCCCCCCCTCTTTTATAACTTTAAAAAAGAAATCTGAATAACTCTTTATACATCTCATAGACATGAGGACATTGGTTGAAGAAGGGACATAATGCATTACAACAATACAATAATTATATAATGCTCGATAAATTAGGTCCGTTTTGGTTTTTAAAAAAAAAAACAACAAAGCATTGGGCCTGTTGTTAAATTTTACCCGGACATGATGCTATGCTGTTCATTTATCTCACCCTACTCTTCCTTCCGTCCCTTCGAATTACCAATTTCATGTGGACCCTCCAAAATTATCTTGAGTACACGCCTATGCCATTTTGTGGACGTGTTAGGTTGGTGCAGTCTCCGCAAACAAAGTTCAAAGTTCATTAATTTCAAGCATCGCTCTAAGTACTATTTAAAAGGATATATCTATCTATCTATCTATCTATCTATCTATCTATCTATCTATCTATCTATCTATCTATCTATCTATCTATCTATCTATCTATCTATCTATCTATCTATCTATCTATCTATCTATCTATCTATCTATCTATATATATATAGAATATTTCTTACTAGCACATACACAAACACAAGTTTATATGAAGTTCAACTTATTATAAACAGCCGAATCATCAAGGCGAGGAGGAGTGCAGATTCGGCTTCAGACAGATACACAGACATACATATAGACATACATACAGACATACATACATAATGTCTACACACTGTGACACAGGTACAGGTGAAAAACAACATTAAAGTAGATCTTCATTTGGTCGCATTCAGCAACCCCTCCCCTACCTCTCCTCTCAAATCCCGCTACCTCCGACCTTCTCAACGTCACGCTCGAGAGAATACATCCTCTCTCTCTCTCTCTCTCTCTCTCTCTCTCACACACACACACACTCATACAGAGAGAGAGATTAAACAGGAACGATCAGTCTGTCTTCCTCTCTTGCCTACTCTTTACTTTCTTACTTCCCCTGGGTAAAAGGGGGAGGGGAGTATGGGGGGGAGGATGAGAAGTCAAACAAAAAAAAAGTGTTGCTACTTGTTTCTGGAGGGTGGGCGGGTGGGGGCACGGGGGCGGGGAGACGAGAAGGGTAGTGTTAAACTCTGTGACTGTGTCATTTTAGCTGGTTTAATCAAGGAACAGACCAACAACACAGTAAATTAAACAGATCCGTTAATTTACACCCCCTCCCCCCACGGGCCTGTTAATATCAAGTGGGTATCATACCAGGGTGGGGATATGGGTGGGTAGTGTAGACACCGGGGTTATAGAGGGACAAAAAAAAAAGAGGGTCGACTTTATGCTTGGCGCCTAGTGGAACAATGCGCCCGGCGGGGGGAGGGGGGGAGGTCACATTTTTACGGGTCCGGAAGCACGAATAGCGGAAATCCACTAATTCTACAGAATTTTGAGATAATGAATGTAAGGGTGAGATTCTTCAAGTGCGCAACTCTGGTTTAAATCTAAAAAAAAAATATGTGGCTTAGAGTGTGTGTTGATAGAGTTGGAATAAAACCTCGAGTGGTACAATAAGCGATGGGGAAAAAAAAAAACGAGTGAATTTGCGCGAATGTGTGTGTGTGTGTACATGAGTGTTTGTGCGTGCGTGTGTATGTTTACATGATAAGATGTATACCTATCCCCCCCGCCCCCCCCCCGCTCTCCTTTCTATCTACCAAACACATATTTCACAATAACCTCTTTCCCTTCCACCTCCACTATATAACCCACTCACTTACTTACTTGAAATTAAAAAAAAAAATAATAATAATAAAAATGATGTTTCACACAAAGTTGTTTGGCAGGGGAGTAACTTTTGGTGTTTAATGAGGTGGCGCCCTGGTGTGGCGTGTATTCATTCATTTCATTTAGTCTTTGTGTGTGTGTGTGTGTGTGCTGAGCTATAGATTTAGGCCTTAAAAGTTGACGGGGTTGAAAATCGTTAAGTGTTAAATGTATGTAGATATCCGGCTTGTTTAAAAAAAAAAATGACTTGTCTTTATTTGTGATGGCGTATGTCATTAGGACTCAGACTGAATTCATGCAGTGTAGTCGTCGTCGGTAAGAACTTGGGGGGAGGGGGGGGAAGCATCTCCCAAAAAAACAACGCTTGGTCCTTCTAAAAAGAATAGTGCCCCTTGTTGGAGGGCGTCATTAGTCGACCAGGCACCCCCCCCCTTTCGCCCACGGTCTTTCGGGTTGTTCACGAAAACGCATCGGCGCATATTTAGATGCAATCACTTGTATACTACTTACAATACACTTACATATTGCAGGCTCGTACACTTACATGTTATACTCGTACACTTACATATTACACTCGTACACTTACATATTACACTTGTACACTTACATGCTACACTCGTATACTTACATATTACACTTGTACACTTACATGTTACACTCGTATACTTACATATTACACTCGTACACTTAAATATTACACTAGTACACTTGCGTATTACACTAATACACCTACATATTACACTCGTACACTTACATATTACAATCGTACACGTACATATTACACTAAGGCGCATACATATTACACTAATATTCTTACATATTACATTCGTACACTTACATATTACACTCGTACACTTACATATTACACTCGTACACTTACATATTACACTCGTAAACTTACATATTACACTCTTACACATACATATTACACTCGCATCCATACAGATTTCACTCGTACATATACATATTACACTCGTACACGTATATAATACACTCGTACACATGCATATTACACTCGTACACATGCATATTACACTAATACAATTACATATAACATAAATACATTACTATATAGTACATAATTACAACAACGTTCTCTAACATATCACACAAGTACCACTTGACTATTGCTTTACAAACACTTCAAAAATGATATTAATACATTTACATAAGACATATGCAAATTACAGACGGTTTTGTCTCCATGTCTCGTCTCTATACACCGGGGATTACTGGATTATCTAGGTTATCCGTTAAAAAAAGCATACACAACATACACATCAGATTACATAGATACGGCTGTAATATTACAAGCGTACATTCAAGCCTACATAATATAACTGTGGCATTCGTTCTATATTTACCCTCAACAAATAATAAAAACAAATTGTCCCTTGTAAACTTGACGCCACATTTAAGAATAATGCTTTTACTTCTTATTCGGCTTCAATAGATGCTAAGACCAGACACACACCCCCTCCCCCACCCCCAACCCCACAACTGCCTCTCACCCAAATCGTTAACTTTCCAAACTCTAATAATTTATTTTTTTTCTTTTTTAGTACCAAAACTTATGGTCTAATCGTCGGACCAACTAAGAATAAAAAAAAAATTTGGCCCCACTTGTAACGACGACTATGAGTACAAAGAGTCTGCAGTTCTCCCCCCCCCCCACCAACCCCAGACTCGAGAAGTGAAGTTTCCTCCCCTTGATTCAATTTTTTTGTCAGTCCTGAAGAGGCCATCACTAGAGTACCCTCCCGTTTTTTTTTTCAAGATTTACCCCATCTTGGCATTGGCAAGTCGTCAGAATTCGGACAAATTAGGTCTTATTTCCATTTTGTGGCATGAATAGAATTTGATGGTGTCGGAATGGGAAACAGGGGAAAATAAAAGGGGGTGGGGGGTTGGCGGGGCTTGGAGTAGATGTACTAGAGTTATCTCGAATGTTTGACTAAAGCGCGATAAAATTTGGGCAATTTTTTTTTTATTATAATTTTTTTTTTGACATAGCCCGTGTACCACGGGGTTTATTATTGCAATCCCATTGCCGACCTCCCACTTGGGTCCTTGCTGCGGGCCCGGGTGTGCTCTGTCAAATGTGTGACAAGATCAGCTTTCTGAGGGGGGGGGATGAATGAATGTCACGGCTCGGACGTTAGTGACAGCCTGACGTCACGCACCACTTAACCCGGATCAGAAGAACCAAAAAAAAACTGCATCCTCCCCCACTCCACCCCCACTCCACCCCCACCCCACCCCAGCCCTACACCCACGAGCCCCCCCCCCCCTTCCACTTACCAATCAAGAATGTTCACAAAGTGTATTTCTCGAGGTTTCGACAAGCGAACACACATACACACACAAAATGTCTTGTTTTCGGACCCTTGTCTTACAAAATGTCCATTGTTTATTATCTCCGCGCATTTCAACAAAATGTCCACATATTTATGATAGAGGACTAGAACCGATTTGATTTAAACCCCCCCCCCCCGGATAAAGGACGTCTTCTCCACCCCTCACCCCACCACCCCTCCATCTCTCGTTGTTCTAGTGTAAAATGTCTGGCCTAGTGTGACTGTCTTGATACATATATTTATATTTAACCAACAGTGTACGACCTGTCTCATGGCAAGTACCCCAACAAAACACTTAACAGCGACATGTCACTCGTTCATAAGTATTGACAGTGATATGTTAAAAACATGTAGTATTTGATAGTGGCGTGTGTGACAAATCTTGACTAGCACCTGTTTGTCAACTCGTCACAAACCTATAACATTTTGACTCTCGCGGACAAATTGTCTATAACCATTCTACCGCAACATTTGATCCTAACAAAGCATAACAAAAAGTAATTGTCAACAACAAAAAAAAAATTACAATTTTGCTTCCGTCATTTCAGAAATATTTTGCAAAAAAAAAAAATGGATCATACATGCATTATTAGCTATGACATTTACAGTTTATAGTGAGAATGTCAGAAATGTGTGTCTAATGACAGAAACCATAAACATAACAATGTGACATGACGCTATGTACACGCCTGATAGTAGGACAGCCAATGTCCTCTCAACATTTTGATTTTGTTTGTTTTGTTTTTCTACTACCAGCCGGCTTTATTCTTTACATGTAGGACCGCACACGATTCTATAATAACATGGACCCCTCCCCCTAACTCGACCCCCCCCCGTTCAATGCCTACGCCCCTTACACCCATCATTGTTCTAAAATAACAGCAACCTCTTTCTTGCTCAAGCCCCCCCCCCCATCTGCTCAGCATCAAGCTTTTGTTTTATCATTTCCCGCTAACCAGACCCACCCTAGAGCCCTATATGCACAAGGAAATACCCCCCCACCCACCCACCCCCAGAAAAAGGTGCCCTTAACTTTTAATCAGAGAGGTGAGGGGGTAAAACAATGATGTAACCACGCCCTATTTCTGTACCACCAATTAAAACAACCAGACTTGACTCCCCACTGTATGTATGTCTGTTCAATATTTAGATAAAACCAAAACTTCCAGCTTGTTTTAACCTGGACATGAAGATGCAGCATAGCCAACAAGTTAAGGGTTCTTCGCAGTTCACACATACGTACAATGTTGTGGGAAGTGGGGGGGGAGGAGAGAGAGAGAGCCGCATGACAGACAAGAGCGAATCGCCGCTTGTAAATAATATCGACTTCTTTTTTCTTTTTTTTTTTGTAACGCTGTTGTGGTATTGTAGTTGGGGCTCTCGTTGAACAAATCTAACGTCACGGGTTCAATTCTTGTATTATTATTATTATTCAAGCCTTTTTATTATTAAAACAAAAAAAAAATGGCGAACCACTTCAAATCAGATTTGAGATCCACCAGTGCCTCGCCACCCTATGTAAGAACCACTGCCTGAACGAGTTTGATGACGAAGGCGATAATTGCGAACGGCTGGTTTCGGAAAGATTCGATTTTTTTCAGGATTTTTATTACTATTGTTTACGTTTACGTTTGAGAATTTTAAACTTGGAATACTGTTGTATTAATTCTTTACTTTCGATTTAACGCAGAACCCACACCGCTATTATATATATATATACTAGCTGTACCCTGCAAAACCTTTGCATAGAGTTATATTCCCTTAGGCTTGATCGGTAGGCTAGGTTATTTTTTGGTTTCGGGCAGATCCGATTTTTTTCATGGTTGTATTTTAAACTGGAATACTGTTGTATTAATTCTTTACTTTCGATTTAAGGCACACTGGAAATGAGTATTATTATATATTAGATATATATATATAGATATCTTTAAACAAGGCTGCCGTTTATTAGCAGGTCAATGACGGAATGGGAGGGAAAGCATACGAAGTTTTATCGAAGAAAACCTCGTTGGCGTGGGGTGTGGAGAGATCAACAAACAACGCGGTGAAGGAGGAGAGTTCGGATCCCAGCCGATTTTGTTACCAACACCCCCCCCCCCACCCTCCAACTTAGTCACCCCCAATATTTACTGTAGCTTCGGCCCTTATAAAAATAAACTTTAAAAACCAAAAAACAAAAAACAATGCTCTCATTAGTTTCATAAAGAAACGAGACTAAATTGTCATTTTTTTAAAATGGAACCAATTACAGACAGCTTGTGCAAAGTTTAGAGCCCCCTTATTATCAATCACTAAAAAAAAAAATTTTTATGAATATAAAGTGTAACGCAGTTGAAGTGACACTTGTCACTGAAAGATACACACACACACACACACAAATGTGACAAGTTAAACTGGGTACCAATTCCTGTTCTTTTTGTATCCTTATAACTAGACTTGCAACACAGTCGGACCAATTCAAAAACAATACCCCCCACACCACCCCCTACCCTTCTGAGGACACATTCAAAGTAGAATGACTGACAAAGGGACCAAGAAAGTTACGCGACTAGATACTTCAATAGTAGAACCCCCCTCCCCCCCACACACACACCCTCCTCTCTTCTTCACTCCCTCTCTTGTTTCTCAACCATGAAGATTTTTGACAGTTCCTTTTGCAGCCGAGATTGACTATAAGCTTTAGACGACTATTTAGAACTTACCAAACCAGATACTAAAGGCAATAAGTTCCTACAGGTGCTACATAGCAGTAGGGTAGCAGCATCGTCGACATGGGGGGTGGATTAAATTCAAACCCTCCCTCCCCCCTCTCCACACCCAGCGGTGGCAAGCAGCCGCAGGTAACCCGAGAACCAAGAGTACAATGAAATACTGTCACACACTAAAACTTGGTGGCACAATTCCTCACCCATTTTTTTTTGTTTTGTTGGAAATTTTCCAAAATGAACTAACAATATCTATCAGTCGGTCTATCTGTCTGTGTGTCTGTCTTAGGAGCTCATCAGTATGTCTGAATTATTAAGCAAAAGCACGAATGGGAAGAAATATGCAACGAATGCGCTATCCAAGATATTAAAATTCGCATCGTTTGTGCACTGTTGTACACTTGACTAAAAAGGTATTATAGTTTCAATTAACACGTTAATTAAGCCCACACTTCAACACGCTAGTCATCTGCAGTTAGTCGTATGAAGCTAGTCATATGCAGTTAGTCATATGAAGCTAGTCATCTGCATTTAGTCATATGAAGCTAGTCATCTGCAGTTAGTCAAATGAAGCTTATCTGTGTACTATTTCGAAGGAAATCAATTTCGTGAAAACAGCACGTACGATAATATAACTATAGCGACTGTTCAATGAACAGCTTCCTGTTCTGCATGTGGATATGTAGGTCAGAACCACTGTGGTCTGACTTTGTCTACTTTATTGATTTCATGGTCATTCGTCTCTATACCTCTTTCTCTCTCCCTCTCTCTCCCTCCTACCCCCTCTCTTCCCCCTCCCTCCCTCTCCCCCCTCTTTGATATAAAGTCCCCGAAGTCCATCCACCCAGTCCCCGAAGTCCATCCACCCAGTCACCGAAGTCCATCCACCCAGTCACCGAAGTCCACCCACCCAGCCCCCGAAGTCCATCCACCCAGTCACCGAAGTCCATCCACCCAGTCCCCGAAGTCCATCCACCCAGTCACCGAAGTCCATCCACCCAGTCACCGAAGTCCATCCACCCAGTCCCCCGAAGTCCATCCACCCAGTCACCGAAGTCCATCCACCCAGTCCCCGAAGTCCATCCACCCAGTCACCGAAGTCCATCCACCCAGTCCCCGAAGTCCATCCACCCAGTCACCGAAGTCCATCCACCCCAGTCCCCGAAGTCCATCCACCCAGTCCCCGAAGTCCATCCACCCAGTCCCCGAAGTCCATCCACCAAGCTTTAAATATATGTACCTTACGTTAGTTAGGGAAGTCAATGCTGCTTTGTTGTTGTGGTAACCCTTCACTCACGCAGCACTGGGGTGTAAATCTTCAACCGTCGCTTACCATAGCCCACCTACCAGAACTAAACTCACCCCGCAACACAAATATTTTCCCTTTATATATATATATATATATATATATATATATATATATATATATATATATATAACTAACGCTACTAAACTCTTTTCGACCTATATCACCAACTTACCCCATTCACAGTATACGCCTTTACAGCAAATAACCCCCCCCCCCCCATACACACACAATACTCTCCCCTTCCTAAACTTTTCAAGCGTGGCATCATCGACGGAATTTCTAAATATGTATAAATATTTATAGAACATCCACTTGCATCATCGCTAACAATCCAACGTTATGTTGCTGCGCCAAACGATTCACATACATATATACATTTATTTTTTTAAATACCAGATTGCCCCAATTAGCAAAGCGCCATATACTTTTATCATGTACCAGTGGGATACCATTCTTCTACACTATGGGCGGATTTTTAAACGGTAAGACTATTTGGGCAATTAAATCGGGAGCTGATTGGGGGTGGGAGGGGGAAAGAGAAATGGGGAATAATTGTGACATGCCAAAAATTATTACAACTGTTTATTAAATTTGTATGATGAAACACACAAAATTGAGGGCTTTTTTAAATATCTCAGGGCATCAATTAAAGCGCCCCCCTCCACTCCCCGCCCCCTCCCCTCCTCATAGACGGGGACAATATTGCTTTGAACGTCAGAGCCGGTGCCTTGACACTCTTGACCCCCTCCCCCTCCCCTCAACCCCCCCCTCCAACCCCATTTCGCAAGGGCGTTAAGCAAAATTTTACAAGTTGTTGACAATAATCGGGAGTTACAGTCCCGCGACTTTGAAAGAGGACATTAGATTAAACATATAATTATATTATTTTTCTGTGGAAACGTTATCACGAAATGGGAAAAGAAAGAAAGAAAGAAAAAAAATACTTGGATAATTTGAATTATTTTATTATACAACAGGTTGTGTTCTAAGGGGAGCTAATATTTTTTTTCCTTCTTCTCTATAAGCTAAGGTCAGAGACATTTAAAAGCACCGATTATTTATCTCCCCCTGAACGCATTGTGGCGGCAATTATAAGGAAAATATTGCCCCACTGTACGCAGCTCTGCTGTTTGACTTGTAAATCCAGGGGTGGATTCCCAGATCACAACAGGAATGCATCGATTATTTTTAGAACTTGGAGGGGATTAACCAGGTGAGATTGGACTTATCGTTGTAAAATTAAAAAAAAAAGAAGAAGAAAAAGGTAAAGAAAAAAGAAATTTTGTTTGTAAAGTTTCTAAAGTTTTTTTTTTTGGTCAACAATCTGACGAATGAATAATATTGACAAGGCAAGAGGGGGAAAAATTGTGAACAGGTGAATAGGCGACAGAAGAATAGGCGGATGAATATCGACAGACATTTAGACAGGTAAATTGACAAGCTTAGAGAATAACTACGCCGATGAGCAAGTGATAAATGCATAAACACGTGTGCGGTGTACACATATCTAACGGACATGTGTAGATATAAAATTAAATTATATATATAAAAATACATACCTAGATACCTACATTTATATATATATATATTCCAGTTTAAAATACAATCATGAAAAAAAAAATCGGATCTGCGAAACCAAAAATAACCTCGCCTGCCGATCAAGCCTAAGGGGATATAACTCTATGCCGAATGTTTTGCAGGGTACAGCTAGTATATATATATATATATATATATATATATATATATATATATATATAACATTAAAAAAACGCAAGAGTCTTTGATAGTGGCATGCAAAAATGTTGACACCAAACTCACTTCAATCTTTGGTAACTTTATTTGCAGGTCTTTTAGTTTTAAGGAGGCGGCCCGGTGACACCCAAAAGTCCGTGATAGTTTTAAAATATTTTAAAAATAATAAAGATGGAACTCTCCAAGTTCCTAACCCTGAGTGCATTTTCCTTGTTTTATCAGGTTCAGGTGGGGTGGGGGGGGAGGTCTCTCGGTCTAACCTCCTACCACTTGTTATACAACTCGCTTTAATGAGTCTAATTATCGCCATGACAACCGATGAACGATACCATCTATACAAAGAAGGTTTGCTCCGGGTTGGAAAGTAAATGACTTTTTTTTCATTGAATGTATGTATTGGTGGAAGCATGACCTCTTTCTCTCACCATCTTTATAGAAATCTCTTTTTTTTTTTTTGCTTTCATTTTAGTGACAGAAGTCATTCACTGCGGGACACGACCCCCTGACACTTAGAGAGAGAGAGAGAGAGATAGAGAGACATACACACAAAGAGAGAGAGAGGGGGAGATAGAGAGAGAGAGAGAGAGAGAGAGAGAGAGAGAAAGAGAGAGAGAGACAGAGAGAGAGAGAGAGCTAGCTTCGACTACATGTTGTGTGATCTAAGTGATTTGAAGAAACGCTTTGGACGGTGATTACTTTAACCCCGTATAAAAACAACAACAGCCTCAATGCGAACGTAATTCTTTTTTTTAAATGAACTAATTCACAGAATCCACACCGTTAATATAAAGTTCGCTTAGCTCTTTAAGGTCACCGGAGCAGATGAAGTGTAGAAATCATCTGTTTGTGTAGCCACGGCATATAAAGGGAAGGAATGTGTGGCTTGCAAATAACTTATCATTTTAAAGATGCGTGAACTTGAGGGACATTTTTAACCAACTTTTATCAATACCTGGAAAAAAACACCCTTGGTTCTCACCAAGTACCGAACCCGGGACCCTCATGTCGACAGTCGAACGCTCTACTACAACAATCAGCCATCCGCTAGAGAAAACTTTCAACCAACTGTCACCAAGACCTGGACAAATAGCCATCTTTCTCACCGAGGATCGAACCGGTCGACATCCTCCCCCGCCCGCACCCCCCAAAACTTTACCGCGAAGATCAGGGTCGAAACCTAATGGGGTCCCCTCCGCATTCCATGTATGTAACATGGGTGGCAACAGGCTACGCCTGAAGTCAAATATTTTGGGGGACCGTCTGGCAATTAAATGAACCAAGGCCCATACAACAATCCAAAGAGAATTAACATATACATGGGCTATTAGCGCAGGGGTCCCTTCACACAGACGGCACCCTTAGGGTTCTAGGTCGGCCCTGATCCCTGTATCGATTATGAGAAAATAACGTTGCATGTGCAATTTTTGTTTCCCTTTTATGGAGATTTCTTTGAGTTCTGTTTCTAGTTTTGAAGTTATTTTTTTAGAAATGGATATAAGCCTAACGCCTAACCAATAAATAAAAAAACATAAAATTCAGATATAAAAAGTTATGAAACAGAATGCCATTTTTTTCTTTTGCAAAGATGTGTGCACAATTCAAAATATCATCTTTCAAGATTTCTATGACATTCGAAACTTTAAAAAAAAATCATCTTCCAAGTTGTTTTTTTATGACTTAAACCAAAGCTCTAAATGACATCTTTTTTACGTTTCGACATGCGCAGTAAAGAAACTGTATCTTTTTATTCTAATTTTTTTGTTCTCTTTCAAACCAGTGGGGAGGGTGGGGGGTGTAGAGGGATGGTGTTAAGCCCCTGACCTCTTGAGATCCTCAAACCATGAAATAGAGACCTCGCTGGAGTGTGTTGGCAAACATCTCATTAGAGATGTCACCCGGTATGTTTGTTCACTAACTTGACACGGGGGGCCGGACACACACACACACACAGAGACACACACACACACATACCCTAGATTTGCAGATCGAGGAACACCTAAAAACAATTACTGGAAGAAACAGACGTAAACTAGACACATTCCTTCCAAAGCTTTTTTTTTTCTTTCTTTCTTTCCCCTCTCCTTATTTTTATCCCCTTTTCTAAAATTAAACCAACACTTAAGGGTACCAGATGCACGCCAGTTGGGTGGGAGTGGGCGGGGTTGGTGGAGATAGCTGGCTCCAAAAAGATTTGATAGAGGGGCGCTCTTTTTTTCAATGTCTAAAAAAAGTGGAAAGTTTCCATTCTTATAAAATAGACCATGTATTTGTTTGTTAAAAGTTGCCCCTATTCCTGCAAGGGATGGAATGAAGGAATTTTGATTTTTTTTTTTTTTTTTGAGCTTTTGCCCTTGACAGGCAAACAATTATTCAACAGTTTCTTTCTGCTTCATAAAAGAGTCGTTGACTTAGATAAATTATGTCTGGTTTCGTTGACTTGGATTATGACTGGTTTCGTTGACTTAGATTATGTCTGGATTCGTTGACTTAGATTATGTCTGGTTTCATTGACTTGGATTATGACTGGTTTCGTTGACTTAGATTATGTCTGGTTTCGTTGACTTGGATTATGTCTGGTTTCGTTGACTTTGGTTATGTCTGGTTTCGTTGACTTAGATTATGACTGGTTTCGAGATTGTTAAGTGAGAGATGACGGTTTTTTAAATGTAATGTATACCGTGAGTAATGTAAATGTAATGTATGCCGTGAGTGAACTTGAGGGGCATTATACAAATGTAAAACGTAATGTATACCACAACGTGTTATACGGATGTTTGTTATTTTTGTTTACGAAAATCCATGTCGAAATATGAATTGTGACCCGCTAAGAGTAGGATAAATAAATAAATAGAAAAAAAAATAGCAGAGAAATCACGGGATAGTCCGGTTAGAGATATGAACTTTAAACGCCAAGGTTTTTTGTTCAAATCCAAGCTACTGCAAAAAATCGCATGGGGTGTGGGGTTAACAACCCAGCCCCTAAAAGCACGGCCACCCAGGCATTCTGGTTTTTCTTACTGACAATACGGCTGAAATAACAGGCCATTCATTCATTTATATCTCAATACGGAAAAAAGAAACTCCAATGTTGAATAAGCGTTGGTAAAGATTTGCTTCAGCGCGACCAATAGCAGAGTTTTGGTCTACCTAGATTTCAGGCAATGACTACGTAGATGTCAGGCAATGACTACCTAGATTTCAGGCAATGACTACGTAGATGTCAGGCAATGACTACCTAGATGTCAGGCAATGACTACGTAGATGTCAGGCAATGACTACCTAGATGTCAGGCAATGACAATGTCTTTTGACTATTGTGTGGCCCTGCAAAGTATTTTTTTTAACTATAACACAAAACCGGTGATGCGTGGCCATCGATGTGTTTTTTATATATAACACACACACACACACACACACACACACACACACATATATATATATATATATATATATATATATATATATATATATATGTGGAGTAGCTCGCTACGTTTCGAGTCTGATCATATTGAAGAGGTTTTTTTTTTTTCGGGTTCAATCCCCGGGGTCGTCAGATACACAAGTTCCCCGTGGTGCATCAGAAAACATTGGTAATAATGAGTATCCACTGTTATGGTGGTGGGGGTGTGTGGGTGTACCAAGGTTATGAGATGTGGGTCCAGATATCAACGCCGTTAGTGGTCAGCATTGATTCAATACAAGATCAACAGGCGACCACCTTATCTGTGTACATTGCAGGTCACCGTATTATAGCATTCACTGTTCACCACAAATTGAATTTAAGACTTAAAAAAAAATTAAAAACTGAATCAAACTGGATGACCCTCTCTCTCTCTCTCTCTCACCCCCCTCCTCGCCCGTTTCCTTCGCAAAAATTTCAAATGGTGGGACATCACCCCCCCCCCCACCATCCCCTCTCCCCTGAAAGTCACGTGACGAGCACAATTGCTATTTCCGCTTTAGACAGCTCTCGCTGGTAAGACATCA
>JAGDYQ010000088.1:2491373-2563575 GCA_021962125.1 Bulinus truncatus
TTTTTTTCTGAATAATTTATAAATTTGTATATGCTTAACAAATAACCAAAAAAAAAAACCCAACATTTTTCACATGGTTAGATGTGAATATTTTCAATATCATTTGATTTTTGCTATCATTCATCTTCTTTTACCATGGAGCTTGGCTTTCTTTTTGTTTGCATGATTTGGATTTTTGTTTTTCTTTTGATACTTGTTTTCACTTGTTCTTGGTTGTGTTATATGTTATTGCTTCCTTTGCTTTACTTTGTTATTAAGTGTAATTTTTGTGCATTTGGTTATTGGTAGAAGAAACTTACTGTCAAATAATTATTCATTTCTAATAGGGTAAAAAGGATAATCCAAAGCGTAATGATAATTTGAAGTTTTACAAGGGAGAAATGGAGTCTGTACCAGATGGTAAGTACTTTTTTTTCTTAGAGCTACCATCTTTGAAAAAATATTCACTAGAATTTTTAATGTCTAATTTTTTCACTCATGATTTTTTTTTGATAAAACATGATGCTAGAACCATAGTCAACAAATGGTCTTCAACTTTGAAAAAATAATGCTATAACTCATTGTGTTTATCTGGGTGGCCTGAATGCCTTAACATAGAATAGCGTAAGAAACAATGGACCGCCGGTCATGTGATGTTTTTGACAGTGTGTTGTTTCTGCTTCGGTCAACACAAGAACAGTTGTTTTCGAGCAGTCCGACTGTGTGGTCAGCCTGAAGGGACTAGAGGCAGTTGTGTAAGCTGGTTATAGACTTGTCACAAGTAGCTTTGCGTTGTATTCTGTACTGGACTAGATTAAGCCTTTTTGTTATTTTGTACCCACATCTGTTTTTAGTGATTTCTTAAATTCGTAACAAAAAAGGTTAAATCATTTACTTGAACATGAAAAACAATGAACTAAGAATGTGAGCCTTGTTGTTTACTTTAGTCCGAAGTGATTACACGTGAAAGTTGCTTTACCACCAGTTCATTTCTATATTTTCGTGGGTCTAATTCTAGATCCCATCTTTAATTGGTCGATACGGCAGGCCTAGAGGCTTACCCACCCTAAATTTTTCTTGAACATTTCCTTGACAGACAATTATTATTCCAAATCTCCACAAGAAAATGTTTTTTTTATATATATATATAAGATAAAAATACTTAAGTACATTGGAATTAAATTCAGGAATAAATTTTGTATTTTAAAAGACAAAGAAAAACAAAAAAAAAAATAAATAAATATTTGTTTTCTCTAAGGTGACTACATTGATGAAATACATGAAGTGTGGAAAAATGATTATGATCTGTTAGAGAGTCATCACGGATACATACAGTGGTAAGGAAAAAAATTTAATTTTGTCATTTATAAAGCTTATAATTACGAAATGCAATCTTGGTGTGTAAAACACCTAGAATAATCCTAGAATATAAGAGTTCCCGAGTGCTCTTTAGAGTAGCAAGGAAGTAAAGTTCCCTTAATCCTAATGGGCCATCGAGGCAGATGAAGTGTAGAATTCATCTGTTTCTATAACCTCGGCATATGAAGGGATTGTGTGGTTAGCACAACACCCGCCCAGCCGCCTCTACTCCCCCAACTTAAAGTCATGTACTCATTTAAAGGGAACTTTCACCAAGACCTTAAGAAACCCCAAGGTTCTCACTGAGATTCGAACCCGGGACCCTCAGGTCGACATTCAAGCTTTCTACACCGCATGACCACCCGTCCCCTAGAGTAGCAAAGGATGGATTAAAAAAAAAATTAATAAATACAAAACTATTTAACTCAATTATCGCCACACTCAATAATCATTCAAATAATTTTTTTATTGCTAATAAAATAAATAAACCTTAATGAATATATGGAAATGAAAAATTTCCATTTTTTTTTTAATGAAAGATACAGAGAAATATTCTAACCAGTAGAATTATCATTTATCATTTCTTTCTGGAGATTTATAGCCTTATCAATTAAATATTATAATTTGTGCATAACGGCGGTCTTATTCAGAATAAAATATTTTTTTTATGATCTTGCAGGATATTTCCAATCAGGGAAGATGGAATGAACTGGCATGCACAGCCGCTTCAGTTACACGAGGCAGAGGTAAAATATTGGTTTGCTCTTTCACATTTGGCCAATCCTTGCAAAATCACCACCTCAACCGTAGTCAGTGACATAGATTTGTATTTTGCTAAAGCTGTGTGTGAAGTCCCTAAAAGGATGTGATGAAATCTCTTAGATCCCATAAACCACTAATGGGACGGTTTCATGATGCCCTTCTTGTATCCCTACCATAGCAGATAGTGCAATGGCCATGGAGGCACCACGGGAGATAAAGAAGGAACTTTCACCATGACCTGAAATATCCTTTGGTCCTGACTGGAGATCGAACCAGAGACCCTCAGGTCGACAGTCGAGTGCTTTACCACATGACCATCCGTCCCTAAAGCTTTAGACCTTCTTGTTAGTGTATTATTTTTTTTTATTGTTCATATAAATGTTTAAAACATGACACATAATAACTGCTTTGTGTGGAAGTTTTTTTTCCTGATTTAAAAAAAAAAATTGCAAGCTATTTTAAATTATTGGCAGTCTGGTTGATCTTTTAATTATCTTTGGGAATAGAGGGTAGCCACGCTGTTGTATGCTGTTAACGTGTGTTGTATAAAAATGACCCTTTGGTCCATCTTTCTGTTGCTAATACATTTTTACGCCACGGTGTACTGTTGACCTGGAGGTCTTTGGTTCTAGTCTGGTGAGTGCTGTAATTGATTTCAATCATTTGTTATTGGCTTGGAAGCCATGGAGTAATAGAGTTATTGTGGGAGAGTCATATAATTAAACATGTTGTAGACATTATGTATGTAGAACTATTGTAATTATCCTGCTGATTGTGATAGCACATATCAGTGCTGCTGAGAAGTGCTTCTAACATTAAATTTCTCTTTTAATATTTTATCAACAGGTCTGTATTGAGTCATTTATTAGGTTTTTAACCGCACTGACTGTTGCTTTTTTTTAAAATTGTTATTACGAACATTTACACTAATTTATCAAGGGGAAGAAATACACATGTAACCTTACCTCTATCATAAAGATACAGTTATTTCCCTTAGTACGCATAAGGATAAATTGGAAATTTATTTATTTTTGTTCCATATTCATTATTGTGGTAGTCACCGTTAAAGTGAAGTATCAAAAACATATTTTAATAGCATCCCTTTTTCTTCACTCATCAGTTTATCCATGGTTTTGTTAAAACTTGATTTTTTTAAAATTTATTTTCCGCTGACCTCTTAAGTAATTGAATGGGTGGGTCAGCTTTCTTCATCAGTGGGTGAGGTGTGTGTGTGTGTGGGGGGGTTATATTTTAATATTTAGCATCCAACAACATTTATTATCAGTAGACGGTTGCTGTAAACTTTTATTAGTTTCATGAACTTTTTGTGTATTCTCTCTCACTCACCTCCCTTTATTGCATGGCCCACGTTTAGTACTCACTAATTGTTTTTGAATGACTGGTGCTTTCAGTAACACTCAAAAATTACGGGGGGCCACATGGCTGTCAGTACTATCATGTCTGGAGGCACGGTGACAATTTTTCAGTGAATGAAATATTATTCCATTTTTTTTTTTTCTTTTTTATAGGCCATCAAGTCTGACCCATCTGCTCATGCTCGTGTGTTGACATCTTATAGAATGATGTTGGGTTTCTATGGCATGAAATTGGTGGATGAGAAGACTGGGGAGATTGAGAAAGCAGCTAACTATTTGAAACGCTTCAAAAATTTAACTAGGTTAGAAATTTATTTTTTATTTTTCAAGGTTTTGGCCTTTTTATACGCTTTTTAATCGACTTGCTTTGTTTGTTTTTTTTTTGTGTCGTTTTTTGTTGTGTTTTGGGAAATTTGAAATCAGTTTTCACTAGCTTCGTGAGGTCTAACAGATGTGAAATTTTGAACCCTTGTGTAATATTGAAAACAATACTTTATTTTTAATTTGTTCAAGTCAATCAGTAAAAATCTTGTAGAGTCCAAAGCTAATTACTTTTTTCATGAATATTTATATAAGAGGGAAAATGTGGATAGAGAGTATGGTGTCAAGTGCAACACCTGTCTGCTACCATGCTGAGTTCTGAAGTAATTCTAGTTTTGCATGTTATTTTTTTATATACTTTATATAAACTTTTCCAATGAAAGTGAATTTTTTTTATCTTTAACACTGGAAGGCACACCATTTAATTCCAAAGTTTATATTTAGTTTATGAAAAAAAAGCTAGTGAAATACTTTTAACTCTTAAAAAAGTATAACACATAATACTTATTAAGAATAGGCTTTTTATTAAAATGTGTGAATAAGTAAAAATATTTCTTTACACGAGTTGTTCTCAAAATGTGGATTGATCTTACGTTTAAATTCAAATTACGGGATCGAGAATCTGTGTAAAAAAAAATTACAGCTCTATTTCTCTGCATGTTGATTTTTTTCATTTGGCTAATTCTACTGTTTAGGCGATTTCAGAAATTCTTATTAGAATATTCCTATTTCTCTGCATGTCACAAATCTTAATTCAGTATGTAAATCTTCAAAAAGAAATGGGAAAATTTAAATAGACAATTAAAGATGATTTTATTCTTTCTTTCATTGTAATTTCTCTTTGTGGGTGTGTCACGAAAACAATACAGTTCTACTGCATGGTTCCTGATAGAGCTAGTGGGTCAGGGAGCGTAAAAGTCTGAGAACCACTTCATCATCTTCCTTTGGCTCTAAAGCCCTTTTAGGGCCTTTGGCCTGCCATACTACTCATCTATCCTTTTCCCGATCCATGGTCTTCTTTCTCCACTCTCACTACTATGTTTTTAAGGTCTTACTCCACTTCCTCTAATCATCTTGTTTCTTGGTCTGCCTTTAGGCCTTTTCTCATTGGGTGTTGCCTTATACATTGCTTTTGGACCTCTGTTGTTTTCCATTCTCTCTATGTGCTCTACCCACCACAAACTATTCATTTTGATTTCAGCTGTTATATTGGTTCTTCGTATAACTCATATCTTTCTGAAGTGTTCAGCATATTTTCTGCTTGTTTGCTGATGTTTCATGTTTCACTACCATATATCACTGCTGCTCGAATTATTGTCTTGCATATGGTTTTTCTAAAGTTTTCTAGAGATCTGTCTGTTTTTCAGTATTTTATGCAATGTGTAATATATTTTGTTCCCTACTTCGAGTCTGTTTTGATCTCTATCATCATATCATTTTTCTCACTTATGGTTGATCCCAGGTATTTAAAGTTTTCTACTCTTTCAAATACTCTATCACTGACTTTGAATGTTTTTTCTTTTCCTTCTTTTTCGTTTCTTTGTAATAGCATATATTGAGTCTTTGATTCGTTTACTGTTAAACCTGCTGTTTCTAATTATATCAATGCTTTTGCTATATCCTTGCTTTGTTTTCCTATCAATGTTATATCACCAGCATATGCGAGGTATTGGATGGGTTCTGTAAATATTGTTCCTGTTTTCATAGTCTTTGTTTTCTCACCTCTGAGGTAATGTGTTATTGTTCCTGTTTTCATAGTCTTTGTTTTCTCACCTCTGAGGTAATGTGTTATTGTTCCTCGCTTATCCAACTGGACTGAGAACCACTGCCTTACATAAGACATGTACAATTAATATAGAAATTATAATGACAAAAAAAATAAAACCATAGGTGCCAGTTTTTATCTCGTGTAATTTTGAAATTAGTATTCTGGACTTGAAGCTCTATTGTTAAATTCAACAAAGAATATTTGAGGCAATAAGTCTTTAATTAAACAACATAAATCAGTGAAATTGGCATCCACGCTTATTTTAGTCATTATAACTTCTTTATTATATATTTGTATGATCTTATATTTGTATAATCTTAGCAATTTTTTCCACTTTTTAATAAACCCCTTTTTTTTAAGGGCTTTTAAATTTTCTTCAAATATAAATTGAAATGTATACAATTTTTTTTCTTTGATTGTAGAAATACATTTCATGTAATGATAATAATAATTTTTTTTTTCTCTTAGGAATACACACAACTATTTGCGAATAACACGTATTTTGAAGTCACTTGGAGAGTTAGGCTATGAACACCTCAAAAAACCATTCCTGGATTTTATTTTGGACGAAGCCCTCAATAAACATTCATCCCTGCAAGCCACTTTATCCAGCTGCGAAAACTACTGGATAGGGACCATTAAAGATGACAATGCCAGGGAAGAGTTATATCAACGTATTGAAGAAGAGAAGAAAAAAGATTATGGTGATGATTAATTTTGTGTTAGATTTTAAAAAAATAAGAAAGGAAAAAAACAACAGTTTTTCCGAAATAAAAAGGGAATATGTTGCAAATAATTATTATTAAATAATTTTTATTCTAATTGTAGTTAGTAATGAAAATACTCAAATGAATTTTTTGAACAAAAATTTAAGAAAGAAAATTATTTTATTGCTGTTTTAAAAGGAAATAAACAAGAACTAGATTATTTTGTTTTACTCATATCTGTATTCCGTCTTTTTAATAGACCTAAATATATTATCATGCATAATATATTTGTTGATGTGTTTGCACATAATAATGCCAATCTTTTTAACTGTGATACAATCTTCTGTGACTTTTGGTCACTAAAAAACTAACAGTTTCAGATCTTTCTTTGATTTCTAGAAATTAATGGTCTCACTAACTCCAGAAAGTTCTGATCATAATAGCTCCAGCGTTTAAAGATAAATCTTATATTCTTGCAAGCCTGGGGTGCACAATATTCATTTTTGTTGGCTTCAATTTATTGGAAATTTACTCAACAATTTGTGTTTTTAAAAGCAGATTTGTTTAAAAAAATTTTTTTTACATGGTTCATTGGCATATAGTGGGTGGTCTTAGAAAAGGATGAAATCTTATTTTTAGTGACCATAATGCTAAATATTAGTTGATGTATGAATTAAAAAAAATTCCTGTCAGTCGAGATTTCGCTCAACACATACTTTTTTGATAACATTAAATTTAACCTTTTCTCTCTCAGATTGTTTAAAAAACACACACTATATACAAGTGCATATAATAATTTTTTAAAGTATTATATCTATGCAAATTATTCAGAAATCTGCCATTAGTCGAATGTATAACTGATTAAAAAAAAAGTGTTCTAATTAACACATCTGCATTTTATCATTGAAATATTTATATGTCATATCATTACTTAGAATTAAAAAACGTGGGTGCTTATGATTTACCGAATTTAATGTCTTTACGTCATTTAATAAGCAGCAATTAGTCAATGAATAATAATCTATACATCTAGATCAGTGCTTCTAAAAGTGGTGGGCCGCGGCCCCCTAGGGGGCCGTGGACTGTCCGGAGGGGGGGCCATGGAATTTCGAAAAATGTGACACATAAAATTTAATTAACCTAATGTATTGTATGTAAATAGTATTAATATATGTTTAAAAAAAAATCTAGTTTATTTTATACGTTGCATCCTTTCACTCTTTCATTGTTAACATTAGAAAAAGCATGTATTGACTGGTAAAAGTTTGCATATAGAAGTTTAAAATTATAAATTTAAGCAATCTAAACCAAAAAAAAATCCGGGGGGGGTGACATATTGATTGGCGTACCAAGGGGGGCCATGACTTCAAAAAGTTTGAGAAGCACTGATCCAGATTGTCACCCACGCTTATATTTTTAGTAGTGATAATTTATTATAAATATTTGTTGCATATAATGAATTTTTTTTTTAGTGAATTTTCATAAAAACTTTTTTTTAAAGGGCTTTAAAATATATTTTAAATTTTAATTCTATTTTTTTTAGGTTACATTTTATACTGTAACCAGATCACTGCAATCTCGGCCATGGTTAAAACATTTTTTATGGTTTCTGTGCAGGGTCTTAAGTAACATATTCCTTTTTGGCACATTAGAGTTGTCATTATTTAACATGTCCAAGTTAAGTGCCATTTTATTCGAATAACTCAATTCCATATAAGAATTCATGGCCAATATGTCACTGTACTCTCAAAAGTTTAGTTAAATGAATTCATGTTCTTTGGCTAACTCTACTATTTAAGCGATTTTAGAAATTTCTTTTAGAATATTCTTATTAATCCTATTTGAATTAAAACTTTAAAAGAAATTTATTTATATTTCTGTTTATTATTCTTTTCCCACACAATCAGAAGAAAAAATGTATCTTTAATTATTATTTTCATTTTTTTATAACGATTCATATTTATATATGTATGTACATATATATATATATATATATCTAGATGATTTGTTGTTAAATAAGTAAATTAAAAAATACACAATAAAACAGTTTTAATTTGGCAGTTATAATTTATTCATGTGAATCATAAAACATTGACATAAAAAAAGGAACAAAAAAAAAAAACAAAAATAAAAAGCAAAAAAGCAGCGTAAGCAGTTTGAGTAGTTTTATTCTTCACTATATTCACTTTGACAGAGAAAAACAAAACTTAAAACCAGAGGAAAAAAAAAACAACTTAAGAAAATGAGACAAAATACAAATAAATAGACAATTTTAAAAAGGAAGACATTTACATTTACCCAATGAATGGATCCAGTGGGAAAATATATCTTCACTGAGTTTTATCGGCTATCGCAAATAATTACCTATCAACAAAGACTTTAAATTTGAAATATTTTGTATGAGCTAATATATCTATCATTTGGCCTCATAATACATATATATATATACTTGTCAGCCTTTTTAAAATCAAATATTAACAACAAAATATACACATAATTAGTGTGGAAGAATTTTCTTGGAATTAAAAATAAAATGGAAGATCAAAAACAAGAATTAAAACCCTCAGCAAAAATTACAGATCAATTAACTTTTGGAATGATTAATAAAACCTAATTACACAAAAAATATGTGAAAACTAATTGATTTCCTTCTACTTTTGTGTTGTTTTTTGTAATGCAGTAAATAAAATAAGGTTACTTTGTTCTACAGTTTGTGTTTGTTATAATAAGACAATAGTCTTTACCATGCATTAACAATAAATAAGTACAGTATACAATTATAATTTTAAAAGAAAAAAAAAACACTTCAACATGTTTTGTCATGTAAAGACGGGGAGGGGGGGTGTGTGGAAAGAAAAATTTCTGAAAATATATCACAAACTATTGCTTTCAATTGTATTGTTTATGCATACTATTGCTGAACGGTTTGATTAAATTAATAGCGGCTGCAGATCTGTAGTATTTTCTATACACTTATTTTTTTTTTTTTTAAATCTGACACAAAATCGTACATAAAAGATCCAGAAAATTAAACCATTAGTTTCCAGTAGTATATTTTCATCTAAAACCGCATAAAAAAATGAAATCCAGCAGATAAAGAATAATTTGCATTCTACAGGAAAAAAAAAATCATGAAATTTAATGCTATTAAAAGAAATGTAAACATAAAGTTTGAGCAATGTTGAGCCATAATGTAGCTTTTGTTTCTTTAAAAGACTAGAGCAGCAAATAAAATAAAGGAAAATTATACGCAAAAAAAAAAAATGTTGCCTCCCTAAAAAACAAAACAACTGAACACTCTTTGGTAGTAACTGGTGAGTGGGAGATAAAAACTGAACACAAGGGATCTGAACTTTATAAATGAATAAAAAAATGAAGTTCTATGTACAATATCTTTATAATACCTGCAGTTTAAAAACAGGAACACAGAACAAATGGGGAAAAAAAAATGTTTTCAGATCATTAATTTCTTTATTAATTAATTAAATTATAACAAAAAAAAATATTTTCAAAATACGACGGTAACATGGAACAAAAATTGTATACGTAATATAAAGCCGGTCAGCAAAATATACAAATAAAAAAAATATTTGTTGAACAATAAAACGAGGAGATCTTTAGAATAAACAAAAATAAAATTGAACACAATGGAATAAAAAGTTTTTTGATATGTGTGGTTTATACATTTGAAATAAAAAAAACAATAACAAGTAAATTCCTATAATTGTCATGCTAAGTCTTCTTGTGGACTTTTTGACATTCTACCTATATAAAAGGGTTGAAATTGAATAACATGTACACACACTATCCATATAAGCCATTAAAATTGTTTCCTTAACTCAATGTTATGTCCAACTTTTCTGGGCGTCATTAACAGATTGCTAATTGAACATAATACTTTTTTTTTTTGACTTTGGAGAGTCATGAAAATATCTAGAAATGTATAACAAACAAAAAAAAAAAAGATATATTTTCTCTTTTTTTTTTACAATTGATGGCAGTAAAGAAAACCTGTAACCGCAAAATGAATTATAATAAATCAACAACAACAGAATCATAATACAAAAAGAAAACAAAAAAATCACTACTTTTAAATATCAAATGAAATATAAATAAATAATAACCAAAGTAGTTACAAATTCTTTCACAAAAAAAAGAACCGAAACAAACAGTAGAGTTAAATTATATTTACAACAAGAAAATCTAAGAAAAATACTACACAGAAAAAGCAGGAAATTTTTTGGCATATTATTTTCTTTTTACAATAAAATAAAAATGCTTAAGAAAAAAAATGAAAACTGCATGATTTTTATTTAATAAGAAAAAAATTGCTTTCTCATACACATAAGTATTTCATCTGTACACGCACAATTTAAAAAAAAAAAAAATCTGATTTGTTGATTCTTCCTCTGTGGCATGATTATGTGGTATAAAGCACATTGATACAACACAACACTGAAGATATGCGATAGTTTGGTTTGTACACAGAATTTTAACATCAAGAACAATCATAATGATATATTAATACAGTTATAGGCATACATAATTTTTATTGTTGCTTTCTTTAGTACTCTGATTATGAAGTTCTCTAAGGGACAAGGAGAGAGGGGGAGGTAAATGGGAAGGACAGACTAGTAACAAACTGTTATAATCATAAATATACCGAATGTGCAATCTGCATTTTAAGATTCATTGAAAATAATATATAATTTCTGTAAACTGAATTTTGCACAAAAAATGCATAAAATATATTCATAAGTAGATCAGTGCGCTTTAAAAATATTACTGGAAAAATGCAAGCGAACAAAAAAAAATCACCCTTTTATTAAACGTGCATCTCATAGCTTCAGCTATCGTAAGATGTAGGCTTATTTGCACATAGGATCATGGGGAAAAAATGAACAAAAGGATTGTTATACAAAATATACATGTAATTTAAGTAGAATAAGTTTGAAATGGTTTTATTAAGTAGGCATGTCTGAAAATAAATTAAAAAAAAAAAAAAAAAATTATATCTGTGATCCTTTATCTCGTTTGGGCATTTTAATAATTTTATTTATTTATTTGCTTTTTTTTTTTTGCTCAAAGGCTCTGCAACTTTTCACAACCAAAGTCTTAAAAGGCAATTCTTGTCTCCACATCTGGCAGTATGCAATAATTCACAAAAAATTTTAAAGAATCTACTGTACGTCAGAGGACAAAGAGAAGAAAACAATTTATTTGGTTTGGACGATCCTCTGAAAAGTATATACCATTAGATTACAAATATATTCTTTCAAAGTGTGGAAACATCAAGTAAATACATTATATATAAATACAAGTAAACTGTTAACTTCTCACAACAGATACAGTCTATATGTACACATTTTGGAATTGTTGTCAACTTCAAGAATGTAAAATCAACAATGGAAAAAGAAACATATAAAACAATTATAATAACCTACTTATGTCACAGTTTAGTAACGAGAAAACTGACTGAAAACCCAGCTTATTATTCTGTATACAATACACTTAATTGTGTGATGCTTTCATTCATACTGATATCAATCTAATAGGATAAGAAACTTCATTTTTTTTGGTTGTGGCTGAACTGGTGCTTTTTTTTTTTTTTTTTTGTTTTTAAATCTGTATAATCTAATTATATACAAACGCAACATTTTCAGTAAAGATTTACTTGAAGTTTTAATAAAAAGTGCACCATTTTAAAATCATTTAGAAAAATGCAGCGAGAAAATTGTTTTTTGATGTCCGACAAAAATTTTTGATAAAATAACGTGTAAACAATTGTAGAAGAGCAAGACAGGATTATAGGCATTGGAGTTCACAACCTTCAAGCTTTAAACATGGGACACGGCAGGCACAAGATATTAGAATCAATTAATAAGCAACATTCAGACGACCATCCAATGGCTTTCAATTAGGTCCGAACTGACAAAAAAAAAACAAAAAAACTTTGGTTATAGATAAAAAGAAATAATACTACAAGTATCAGTCATTTTAAGCTTTGGAAACAAAAAGGCTTATACTAGAAGGCGAGATATAGAGAAGAAAGATGGGGGTCACAAGAGAAAACCTTTAATTCAATTTTTTTTTAATCGCATTATAAATTTACTTCTTTTTATTTCATTTTATAATAATACAACATTTCTACTTTTATTTTTTTTAGCGTATTGGAAATGAGAACTGTAGAAAAAGCACTGCTCTGAGTGATTCGGGTGAAGCAATTAAATATTTAAATTGATCCAGAGGGATAACATAGATGAAATGGAGAGGTATAATTTTTTTAAAAACTCGTCTAGCACAGATTAAAGGTTTCAAAAAAAAATAGTGACTTTTCAGTTGTACTGTTGAAGTCTGTAAAACGGATTAGGTGACAAATATACGCAGGTAAACGAAACATATAAAAATATTATTAGCTAAAGTGGAAATTAAAAAAAAAAAGAAACGCAAAATTCATAATATGTAAATATTGGAATGAGACAGATCTATAAATAATGGAATAATTTGTTCCCACAAAAAGCATTGGTAATAATGATAATAAAAAACAGTAACAATAACAACCAATGGGGGTGAACAGCTTCATTTTGCTCAGTCTACAACAACAGGACAGTGGCATCAATATTGTAAGGTGGTTTTATTCATTTTGCTCAGCAGTTAAGGTAAATATAAATAAATGGAAATTATTACACAGAATGAAAAAAAAAAAAGGAATCAAGTTTACTAGAAATGTAACAAAAAATATTGCAGGAGGGAGCGGTGTTTGCTGTACATTGCTTATAGAGTAGAGTGGGGGGGATGGTGAAAAAAAAATCCACAAATGTTTTTATTTGTAAGGATGTCCGGATGATAGTTGATAAATTTGATTGTACTGGTAACTACTGAACACGGAGTTTTAGAATAAAAAGAAATTTTCATTTTCTCTGAAGAAAGAAAATGTTTTCATATTTTGTTTTCAAATATAAAAATGCGTTATTCGCAATGTAAATGCAAGGAAATGGATGGTGGAGGGGATAGGAGCATACAAAAAGGTGCATATTGCTTTAAAAGAGGGTTCCGTTTATTGTCAATTACAATAGGAATTAAAATATTTATTGCCAATTGTTGTTAAAATACAAAAAAAAAGCCAGTAAATGTGGTTGTTAAGCACTCAAAAAAGGTGGTGTCAAGCACAAAAAAAAAACAAATGAATAGAAAATCAAATGCATTAGGAAATATTAAGTGAAACTTATGGAGGGAAAGGAGAAGACGTAATGCTGCCTGCAACATGCATGAAGATGTTAAGTACATGGTTCTTGAAGGAAGGGAAGAGAAAACACGACGCCCCAATTCCATCCCAAATCGTCCAATGATACATAAAAAAATGTAAAGTATTTAAAAAAAAGAGAGAGAGAGAGATTCGCGTAGAAAGAAAAGGGAGAAAATGATAGGTAAAGAGTAATCAAATCAACGCTCAACTCTTAATATAACAATCTGGAGTAGGTGGTGGGGGGGCACCATATTGTGACAGTCAGTGTAGGTTTCATTTAGCAAAAATTTTTTTTTTGTTCAAATCAACAACAGAAACAACAAAAAGGATTATTGTGTGAAGTTGGGAAGGAGGGTGGAAGGGTGAACCTGGGACAGATTTTCAATAAAATGTTGCAATTATATCCCAACAGAAATATATATATAAATCTCTCTGAAAATGACATACGACCCCCCCACCTGTAAAATAACATGAACAAACCCAATGGTTTTTTTGGTTTTCAATGATGCTGTCCAATAGGGAACATGCAAAGTAATTTTGGTAAATGTATGCAACTTATAATTTTACCACAACACTAAACAAAGTACTCATTATTATAACACAAGTTCCTATTGGTCTGTCATATATTCACACACATAGGTATATTTAAATATACATGTATTTAAAAAATATATACACATCGCTATTAATACACAGAAATCTTTAATGCTTGAGTCTGGGTAAGGGACGAATTATTCAAGGAAAGATTTATTTTTTTTTAAATTTAAATAAAAAAAAAAAACAGTATGCAGTTTTCATTTGTGGGCCAGGCGGCGTAATCTCCTTCACATAATTTATTTATTTTTTATTTTGCTCTTTAAATATACACCTTGTCTTGGACAAGGCGGCGGACCCACCACAAATGAAAAAAATCTCACATCCTGCTTTTGACTAGTATGCACAGTAACATAAGATCACTCTTTTTTTTTAAAGTTTTGTAGTTTTCACTTTCATAGGCAGATTCTGATGCTAAGAGTGTGTATACATATTTTAGCAAATAATCACATCAGTCTCTGAATGTCATGTGACAGAAAAGAACAAACAACAACAACAAAAAACAAAATCTGTATAATAAATTAAACAAAACAATTTTTTTTCTTCAATGATTAAAAAAAAAAAAAAACGGATTGGATTATTTTAAACAAAAATATTAGAACAAGACAAAAAAAAAAAATTGGTGATCACTCCTTCAATATACGTAAAAATTTCCATTGCAAGGAGAGACGAAAACAAAAAAAAAGATATATCTTTGGTGGCGCTCAGCAGAATATAAGCATTCTCTGCTTACTTGGTGATAAAAAAAAAAAAACGATAAAAACATATCAAAGGTTTCTTGAATCCAACTTCACACTTTGATTCTAAAAGAAAAAAAATCTGAATTGTTTCTGCGGTCATAACAAACTAGCTTCCTGCGTCACACAGAGTCGTACATGTTTCGCTCCATTGCTCTGCAATGTCATAACATTAGATTTCATGAAAATATAACAGGCTTCAACGTCATCCTTTTCTCCTGGGCAAATCATTTTGTAGTTGGAAAAGAAATATTTCTTTGACAAAAATATTTTGCACTTTTAAGGAAGTTAACTGTACAACTTTCCATTTCAACACGAAAGAAGGCAAATTTTTTTACTTTTAAGTCCATATTTTATAAGAATAAAAAAAAAAGTAAGTGTAGCAACTTTGAATGATCATGTCTTTGGTGTGTCTGATTGAGGTTTCTGTTCTGATTTGAAATGCTGGGTATAACATAAGTCCTAAAGCCATTCCCCAGTTGAAGTATCATTTCCAGTAAGGCCAAAAAATCATAATCTAGGCATTGCAATGGCCCATCGTGCCTTATTTTCAAAGTTTGCATAATACCAAGGGGGAGGGAGGTGGGGGTGATAAACCAACTCTTCAACAGTAGAAATAAAAATATCTCAGTGATGCTCACATCTATCTTTCTATTTGGGCTTCCAATATATTTTTAGTCTATGTCGCTGAATCCAATTTCACAGCCATTCATTTGAATTTGCAACTTTAAAAAAAAAAAGATTCAGTTCATCTTGCTCAACGACTAAATTGAACAGGTACTTCCGCCCTATCTTCAAGCGACAAGCAGTGACACTTTTTTTTTTTGCATCATCCAACTGCTAGTTTGTGAATCAAGGGCGGTAATTGGCTTCCAGCAGGGTAGGACTCATTTGTGAAAATAATAAAAAAAAAAAAGGAAACCCTTTACCGAACTATTCTAGTCGTCATCGTGAGTGTTGCTCTCGATAACGTCCTGAAGTAGTTCATCAACAGATTCTGACTCTGCACTGATGCCCTTCTCGGCAAAGTTCAAGTTTGGTACCAGAATTCCAAGCATCCTCACCACATTTAAACGCAGGTACTTTAATTTTGAGGCGTGAGCGCAGTTTTCTTTCCCACCGCAAGAGCTCAAATCGTGGGCATGGTGGAGAGCTTTGATTTCAGGTGGTGGGGACTTCTTCCGCAAGTCGATCGCTTCATCTACCTGGCTCTGACTTTGAGATTTGTTTGGGGTCATTGCAGTGGGGGAAGTCTGTGGCTCTTTTTTAATCTGGTGTTGCAGCAAGGGGTGTGAAGGGGACAAGTGAGGGAGCGAGCCTGGAAGCTGTAGGTGGGGTGGCAAATGAGATGTGGGCGTCGACGATGCTGACGACGGACTGTTTGTTAGGCCAGACAAGGGAGAGAAACCTGGAGCATTCTGGAATCCAGGAGCTGCATGGGGAGGGAAATGAGGGAATCCAGGAAACATAGGAGGACCGCCCGGATGATGACCAGAATTACGCAAATGAGGGAAGAGATCTCCAAACATGGGACTTGGCATATGGTGACCATTCATTAAAAAGGGCGCGTGAGGCCCTGAACCAGGACTGCTGAACAAAGAATTATTATGTACTGGGGTCGCACTACCACTGCTGGATGTTGAACTAGGCGTGGCAGGTGTCTTGGCAGTGGCCGGTGTGGAGGAGCCATTACCAGATCCGCTATCCATGCTGGTAAGTGGGGGTGGATGCATGCCATTCCTCACCATGCTGCCTTCATGTCCATGCATTGACATGTTCTGCTGCTGCTTCATCTGCTGCTGCTGGGCATGCTCAGACTTGGCGAGCTCAAAGGCTTTGGTAACGAGATCCATGCCATTGTGAGGCATTGAGGGGCCCAGGAGAGGGGGAGGTGGCAGCTTGAAAATGTTGTTGTCATGCATGACCTGGGTGGAGAGGTACCCCATGCCTCGAGGGGATCGGGTTCGCTTCTCTTTTATGTAGTAGGACATGATGCCGTCATGTTTGTTGATTATGTGACTCTTAAGGCTGTGGCTCTGACTGTACTGTACACCACATGCGCCACAGATGTATGGTCGTTCACCTGTCAACACAAATTTCAAAATCAAAAATTTAGTTAAGCGATTCTTTAAAAGGTGAAAAAAAATAATAATTATGAAGCACTCAAATATAAATAAATAAGGAACAAAATTTCAAATTAAGCATTAAGTGTTAATGATAAAATAAACACTATTTTATCACACCACATTTATTATCACACCACATTTTTATTTGCAAGTAAAATAAACTTCTAACAAACATCTTTAATCATGCGTAAACTAATTGTTTATGGTTGAAATGTATTTTGTACAAAGTTTAACAGGTTTATCTCCCTTTGAGGGTGAAGACCGGGACATTGTAAATTCAACTATTGATTAGGTGGATGTACATACCAGTGTGAATTCGCAAATGCACGTAGAGATTACTTTGATGTTTGGTAGTGTAAGGGCAATGTGAACACTTGAAATACATATCATTTGTCTCCCGCCTTGGCTTGAGAGGCCCTTTGCCCTGATGTGTATTTTCAACGTGATTTTCCAGATTCTTCTGACGCCTGAAGGTCCTTTCGCAGAACTGACACTTGAGATAATCTTTGTCAACATTCTCTCCGATCTTGCCTTCGAAAGGTAAAAACTTTCTGCTTAGCGCATGATCCAGTGCGTTTCCGGGGCTAAGAATTAAAAAAAAAAGGTGCACTATAATTGATGACGTCAAAACAAATAAAAATTATTCGCATGCATTTGTGTATTGTTGATACATTTTGGATAACTGGCAGGGTGGTTAATGATTTATATATATATATATATATATTTTTTTTTTTTTCACCAAAAAATAAATTATTATTTAGACGTCTTTTAATACAAGCTAGACTAACTACTCAAAGTGTTATTCTCTAAACGTGCAGACGATATTTGTAATTTGTATGATGTGTGTTATGGACTAAAATCTGTTTTTTTTTAAAGAGAACTCACCTGAATGGGTAAAGGGGCAGACCCGGTAGCCATGGCGGCAACTTGCCGTTCCCAAACATATTTGGATTCAGCGCCGTCTCGCTGATGGACGTGAGAGGATTGAGTGGGGGAAATGCCCCTCCGGATGAAAGCATGGAGGAAGGGGTGTGCTTCATGTCGGCCGACACTGTGACGATGATGGGTTTGACGTCTGACGTCGGCGATGACGAAGTCGACGAGGGGGACGCCGACGACGGGACCGATGACGCGGTGGACGTGTTCAGGAACGACGGCGGGTTGTTCGACAAAGGCGGAAAGCTGAGGTCCTGCCCGGGAGGGTCCTTGAAGTCGCGGGGCGCGTCCCTCTTGTCCGGCTTGGACAGGAAATGCTCCTCGGGGTCGTTGAAGCTGGACTCCCTGTCGCTGTCGGAGTAGTACTGCTTCATCTTCATCTCTTCCAGGTCCTCGTTCAGGAGGTTGATGTCGGCCTCCACGTCGTTCAGGATGGCGCTGATGACCTCCGGCCCGAGTCCGTCGTGCCGGCACCTGTCCCTCAGGCTGGCCAGCATCTGGAGGAGGTACTGCTCCCTCCTGAGCCGGGCGTCCTCCGGGTGCACGAAGTTCAGGGTCTTCATGAACATGGCGTGGGCGTTCACCTTGACCTCATGCATCAGGTTGTAGATGTGGTGGGGGACGTCCTTCAGGAAGGAGTACTTGTCCGAGTCTGTTATGCTGTCGCTCTCGGACCTCATCTCCATGTCCTCCTCCTCCTCCTCCTCGTCGTCATCCTCCTGGATCCCGTCGACGGCCTCGTGCCGGGACAGCCTGCTCGTGGTCAGCTGGCCGCTGTCGGCGTCATCGCCGTACCGTCCATCGCCGCCGCCGCCGAGCCTCATCTCCGACTTGGGCGTAGTGCCGTCGACCTCGTCATTCTCGCACTCGCGCATCTTCTTCATCATGAGCTCGTCGTTCAGGATGTCGTCCTCGATCTCGCTCTCCTCGCTGTCGTACTGCGGCACGACCAGCGGCTTCACCCGCCTGATGTCCTCGCTGGTCGGCTTCCGCCTAGACCTCCTCTCGTAGCTGGCGTCCACTATTCTCCCGGTTCCGAAACTGTCAGACATCTGCAGGACGGCGCTCTCGGATTCCTCGAAGCTGGAGTTGAGCTGCGACCTAGGGGAAGGGGAGCTGTCTGGCCTGTCGCTGTTCCTTATGGACATGCCGGACGCGGAGATGGCGTTCGCGGGGTTGTCCGATGTTGAAGACGGCGAGTGGGGCAAAGGGGATGCGGATAAAGGTGCCTTTAGGGCGCCGTTGTGGCTCCAGGTCTGGTAGGGCGAATCTTGAAACGTATCGTTCAGGTCTAGGGCGTCTTTGCTCCGGGACTTGCTCAGCAGGGCGGGCAGAGGAGTCTGGTCCCAGGAGGTGGGTGTCATTGAAGAAGAGACCGTCTCCGGCTTGTGGAGGCTGTCCGCAGTGATGGTCTCCCCTTGTTTGGGAGAGACGGGCATCGAGGAGCTGGAGCTGTGGGTCGTGGCGTCGATAATCATGTTGGGGGCGATTCGTGGGGCGAAAATGGGGCGCAGAAGAGAAGTGTCACGTGAGCAACCGGTTAGGTCTGGAGAAGTAATGAAGTGCCTAATGTCCGTCATACTGAGGTCAAGAGACATGACAGCTGTGTCTCTCTAGCTCTAGTCATTGTGCTGAAAGTAGAAACGAAAACAGAACGTTAAAGATGAGCCTTTTTTTTTAATTAACAAAAAGAAAAAAAAAAGAGATAACTTTTCTGTTTATGTATTTATCTCCCTTTGATTAGGATACACATATTGCGACAAACGTGTCAGATACAGGCCCGTAGTGTGCGGAGGGGGGCGCCCCCCCTGCGTTTTGTCCGCCCCCCCTGCTTATTTGTTATACTTAGTAAAATGTATTACCTGCCCCACCTGCTATTGCCTGGCCCCTGCTGTAGAATTTTCACGCTACGGGGCTGGTCAGATAGTAACGACTCAGTGGAGAGGCTGCCCCAGCGGTATGTCGAGCCTTAGCCCGAGTGTCACTTTCGGGGGCCTTTTATAGGCCTACAATACGTACACAATTGTTATAGGCCTACTAATACATTCGTTATTGATACGCATAATAACATTCATGTTTTAATCCGTCAAACGCTGATACTTATAATAATAGCAGCCTCACAATAAATAGTTCCTTACAGTAAATAGAAGCGTTACAGTAAATTATAAAAGAAAATTACGAACGCACGTTGATTCAAAAGTTGAAAGTTTACATGCATAATTTAAAAACCGTAAATAGCCTAATATATTTATTTACTGCATTTTGAAAGGGAATGTTATTTTCAAGTAGATTTTTCACAGTGTAATGTGGAAAAAATAATAATAATTAAATAGTTGTTATTTATTGCATTGAATTAGCTACACAACTACATTTAAATTAATATAGTAATTTTTCAAAACACGATTTAATATTTTAACACCACTACATAAGAAACGGTAACGCTTACTAAAAATGTACACACATTTCAAATATCAAAGAACAGGGTGTAGTAACATTTTTTACTGCTGGTACTGTGTATACAACTTGTTCTATAAACAACACAGTAACATTTCTTACTGCTGCTACTGTGTGTATACAACTTATTCTATAAACAATACAGTCAACTGCCGCACACATGGTATGGTATTATAAAACGATACATCCGAAAGAAATCAAAATCATATCTAAGTGTCGTATTTTAAAATAAGCACAGTTGGACACTCCGAGTGAATATGAAAAAAAAAATACCAACGAACTTATAGCATCAGGTATCTCAACACGTTGTACACAATAATACACAAAGAAACCAACCCACGAGTCCGTACGGCACATAGACACACACCATCCACCCTAGTCGCGGGCACAAAGACGCTATGATAAATAAAAAAAAAATGAAAAACTTCCAGATAAACTGCTATAGGTAACGGGCGCAGTGAATTCGACCGTACACATTTCACTGAACGCGTCACATAGACTTGGTTATTGGTTTGACCAATGGCCTGAGACCTGTCTCCTCCCTCTCTCTCTCTCCACCCCTCCTCCTCCGAATACCACCTTTTCGTACCACCCGTCTTTTTTTTTTTCATTCATAGGACACACAATAGGTAAGACGACGACTCACCCACCCACCCCATATTTTTCTTTATTCCATCGACCTCGGATTGGATTCTTATCTCCATTTAACATGTGGTGTGTGAGGGCGGCATATACCTATTGTAGTTGGTACACAGAACTCTCTACTCTGAATACTGTATATACATGTGGGGCGTGTGGGGGGGAGTCGGCTTGGGGGTGGGGGATGGAAAGGTGTGGTTGCAATTACTGGCTCTAAAAGGGTTTTTATTGGGGAAACATATACAAATAGATACATAGGTAGATTAGATTGATTGGATAGATATATTAGATAGATAGATATATTAGATAGATAGATATATTAGATAGATTAGATAGACTGGATAGATAGATTGGATAGATTGGATAGATAGATAGATAGATTGGATAGAAAGATTAGATAGATTCAGAGCCCCCTTTTTTATGGATAGGCAAACGAGGCAAAACCACATAGGGCGCCAAGTGTGAAGAGGGGGGGTGGTCCTTCCAGCATTAATTTCTAGGATTAACTTTGTTGCTAATAGGCCCCACTTGTAGTTTTACCCAATACCCCCACCACCTTCCCCAATATCTCCAAGTTTCTGCCTATGGTCTTTAAAAGAGCTAAGTACGGTCCTCGGTGTTGATAAATACAACGTTGAAATAGACATGAAGCGGGGGTTTAAAAAAAAAGATCTCGACATTTCGGCCAGAAGTTTTGGCCCTATACTTTTACCAACATAAAATACAACGGGCTAAATGCTGGGTACTAAAACTCAACGGCTAAAAATAGAATGAATTAATGTTTAAAATACTAAAAAAAAAAACAACAGCATAAAACAGCCCACAACAGCCCTGTCGTTCAGTCTATAGATATAAAAAAAACAGCAGCCAAGCCATATTACACATGTGTACACACATATACATAACACATGTACACGCATAAATTCACGGTGAACCTACTGAATGATGCTCACTAAGTGTGTGTGTGTGTGGGGGGGGACAGGGGGAATAAATAATACAACTTTGTGTACAGTGTCTACGTGTGTATTTCAAAGTAAATAACTGAACAGCACTCCGCCTTCACTCCACATCTCGCTGTCACGCATACACAAACATTTATTGTTGTTATGTCCATATATATATATAAATATAAATAAATAAATAAATAGATAAATAAATATATATATATATATATATATATATATATATATATATATATATATACATATATATATATATCGCTGTCAAACATACAGACATTTTTGTTGTTATGTCCATATATACATATATTATGTTTACCTTAGAAAGAAGCTCTCTAAAAGCTTCAAATAAACGACTTCCAGATTTTCATAATTTCACCATTATTTACGCAATGGAAAAACCATTATTTATGCAATGGAAAAACCATTTTTTATGCAAGGGAGTCATATGTACGCAGAAAACTATGGAGGGAAAAAAATGAACAAAGCGCTTGACCAGCGTGACCAGGGAATGGCCATGCGGACATTCACCATGATCCTTTCTATTATTATTTTTTTCCATCCTTTTTTTTTTCCCCGTTCAATTTTTTATTATTATTTTTTTTTCTATGCCCATGATTCCCCCCCTCTTTGGCCACGCCCCTTTTGAATCGTCCCATTCTTCTGCGCGTGAGATGGTGTCGCTGTGTTTCTATGGAAGCCGCCTAACATTGTGTCGTGCTGACAAAAGATGGGTGGAAAGGGGGGAAAAAAACACGACTCACAATGGACAGTTCCTCTAAAAAAAAATAATACCGGAAGCGTCTGCTCCAATTTCACACATATACTCCTTTACTATTAGCCAAATCACTGACCTATCATCATCTTTTTTTTTACTATTTCTTTCTTTTTCTTTTGCAGTTACTAGTCTAAGTATTTTCGTGGGAATCTTACCAAAATGGACTTCCGTACTACATAGCCAAGAGGAGATAAATCTTATCTTTCACTTTTGCGGTTTTGAAAACAAAGATGGGTGACATTAAAATATGAAATGTAGTAAAAGCCGATGGCGAAGATTTGTTGTTTGGATGATTAGAAAAAAAAAAGTTAGGGTTTATTTAAAGAATTGAATTACTAGCGTGGATAAACCGGAAGCAGGGTGTTTCTATTAGGTCAATGCCTTTGTAAACGGGGGAAGGGTTATTTTATAAGTTCCCCGCTGACCTCACTTTACATGAAGTTTCATTGTGTCCAGATTTTTAACAAAAGAGAGCGGTAGTGCGGTAAGGTTGTTCAGGATTTTTCTTTCTTTTCTTTTTTTTTAAATTTTGAACTATGCAAATCAGGCAGTTGACCTGTTAAAATGTTTCAATAGAGGTCAAATCATCATCCACCATAGCAGATGGCCAGGAAATGGGTAAGGTTTGATTACATTGGCCATAAAAGAAGCCAATCAAGATTAGATGAGTGGGGGGGGGGGGTCAGAAAGGAAGAGGGGAGGGGTGATGTATGAAATACGAAACTAAGGAAAAGAAAAAGTGTATAAAGCTCTATAAAAACATTTAAAAGAAAACATACACAAACAAGGCAATTTTATCATGAATGAATTAAATATTGCCTAAAATATATTTTTTTTTGCATTATTAAAGGGCACGATATGATTATTTGAAAAAGTAACAGTTTAAAGAAAAGTAAGTTTTGTCGCTTCATTACTTTAAAAAATGGGAAAATGGGGTGGCATTATTTCTCCGCCATGGGCATCATTCGCTAATTACGCCACTCCAATAACCCTTGTCCTAACCCGTAACATAACTATGTCAGGTGTTTGATTCTTTTACCGCTGGGAAGACCTCATTTTTTAAAGTTTCCCTTCTCTTGTTATTATTTTTCCATAATTGTCTATTATTTGTATTAAAGGGAAATAATAAATAAAAACAAAAAAAAAGCTTTTGATTGGACTTAATGGCATTTCAGGAAAGTTACTTGACTAACAATTGTAGGGCAGTGAATTGGTTATAGAATTATTAGGGGCAGATAAGACAATGAGGGGAATTAGTCGAAAAGACGACAAATTTCTCTTGGGAGTTATCTGAGCTTGGGGGACAAATTATAATTATGTACTTACAAAACAGTTATGAACAGACTAATGGAAATCAAATAAAGTATAAAAAAAGAAAAATGAAAGAACTTTTTATGTTTAAGATGTACTTCAACAATATTTTTTTTATTTTAAAATTGTATTTCAAATACCCTTCATACTTGAAAAAGTCCAGTATTCTCTAGTGTGTGTCTGAAGTAGGTCAGAAAATAGATGCGTTGACCTATTTATCAAGACACATTATCCCCCCCCTTTTTTTTTACTGGAAAAGGGGGGGAGGGGGTGTATGTGTGTGTATCTTAATTAATACACATAAAACGTGTGTTGTTATTTTCCCCATTGCATGTCATAATGTGTGTGTGTATATGCATGTATCTATGTTTGTATATGTGTGTGTGTAAGTGTGTGTGTAGTAATTTGCGTCTGGAAACTGGAGGCTACTCGCAGACAGAACCAAAAATCCTGTGACGTCAGTTTGACTCATGATAAATGTCCCCCCCCCCCCCTCCCCTTTCCCCCTCCCCGTTAAATTAATACAGGATTTCTTCACCGCACTAATGCTAATAAAATGATCTCAAAAAAACAAAGAATACACCGAGTGAATACACAAAAATAAAGTAGCCATATGTATTCTACACACACACACGCACGCACACAAAGAGACGAGCAGGTCATTTGTGACATCACAAAACTACCAACCACAAGAAGGCAATAATTCCATATTCACCCGGTCCGTCCACAAAGGACCCCCCCCCCCACCTTCCCCCAGTCCACGATACCTCGCTGAGACTCTGCGTCATAGCACACACACACACACACACACGCACACACGCACACACGAAAAGAAATATTGATTATAAAATAAAACCCGTCAGTCGCCCGGACCATCTCCCCCATCAGTGACCCCCCCGCCCTCCCCCTAAACAAACACCCCCCCCACCCAACTCCCCCCCGTCTTATGCTGCTTCCCGCCACCGTCAATCAACACCACACGAAACAACACACACACACAAACACGGTAATAAACCGACACAATTACACACCGGTCTCACCCTTGCCTTCTGTTCTGTTGTTTTAGTCTCTCAGTTAGACGAAATAAACTCTCATTTTGTACCAACCAAAGTCTGTTGTATATGCACTCTGAACAATTCTATGTACTATATGGAACAAAGTCTGTTATATATGTTGCTCTGAACTACCCTGAACAATCCTTTGTACTATAGAACCAAGTCGACATGGGCGCAACCGAAAACCGACCAAAGTGGGGTTCCATAGTTTATTTTTGTGGCACCCTCGGCAGTGCTAAAAATACCCGATGTTGCCCCTTTAAAGCCCAAATAGCAGTTTTAGCCCAATTTGATAGTGATTTTTACTGGGCTAAAAAAAAAAAACTATTTGAGCTAAAACTGCTATTTTGGCTTTAAAAAGAAAATCTGCTATTTGGGCTAAAACTGCTATTTGGGCTTTAAAAAGAAAATCTGCCATTGGGCTAAAACTGCTATTCGGGCTTTAAAAAGAAAATCTGCTATTGGGCTAAAACTGCTATTCGGGCTTTAAAAAGAAAATCTGCTGTTGGGCTAAAACTGCTATTTGGGCTTTAAAAAGAAAAGCTGCTATTGGGCTAAATATTAATGTTGTTAGTTGGGCTACGAAAAGCCAAATTTTATTATTAGCAATCATAGCGAAAGGCGCCACCATACCAGAGTGCAGTCACCGTTACTAGGAGCGGCCCCATCAACTTGGTTTGTTATCACCACATCCTCAATTGTATCAACCCCCCCGCCCACCCCCAATTTTATCAGGAAGAGCTGGTTAGTTTCGTAAAAAAAAAATTATCTGTAAAATGTCTCCCCTTTATCATGATAAAGTCGGTAAGTAGACATTTAAAAAAAATAAAATAAAAGATATCTATAAGTAACCGGAAAAGGGTGTTTGGGGGGTTGAAAGGGGGGCAGAACTGGTAAAAAATGTTTCATTTTTTGTACACCTCGTAGGCTACACAGGGGAAAAAAGTATCGATACTGATGGCTTCTTTTTTTTTTGGGAGCACGAATATGAGTATTGCATTCTTTTATACGTCATACAGAAAAACGAGGAAAAAACAACTTGAAGATTTATATTCGATATTATGAAGGATATGAAGAATAATTGTTATTTTGTTGAAATGAAAAGGTATCTAAAGATAAAGAGTTGCTCAACTGATATATATATATATATATATATATATATATATATATATATATATATATATATATATATATATGAAGGAAACTTTTGCGAACGGTAGGTGATAAGTTCCATAGAGGTGTATTTTTAAAAGATGATTTTTAAGTCTTACGGGGTGTGCCTGAATATGAGAATACAACGATGACCACAATTACAATGCGGCAATGGAGACGCTCCTGGGGACATCTCTCAATCCCACAGTGCGTCGATGTTCAGTGCATATTGGGCCCGTGGGGGGGGGGGTGGAGGGCTGTCGCCTATAGCGGGGTCAGGCTCTAGAGATAAAGAGGTCATCCTGACAGGGGTGGACATCATAGGATCAATCAGCCAATCAATCAACGAGTCAATCGATCAATCAACCAACCGGTCAATCGATCAATCAATCAACCAGTAAATCGATCAATCATCAATCAGCCAACCAGTGAATCAATGCATCCGTTTTTTATTTACAAATATCCACGGCAGACGATACAGCCCAACGATATATCACAATCCATAACAACAACGGTCTGCCCGTACAAAAGTTTTTTTTTTCCTTTCATTTCTTTCTTGACCACATCAAACGTGGACATAAGAGTGGCAGGGAGGGGTGGGGGTGGGTGGTGGGGGATAGGCAAAGGTACACATTCTGGGCGCCATATCTCCGCCCCATATCTACAGCAGACTCAGCGTGTACCATCGAATGTCCATTTTTTTTCCCTCCCCAAAAATAGACTGGACGTCTGCTCTTATTGGGCCGGGCAGACGATAATGTTTGTTCTGCAAGGCCACCTCTCCTACGCCCCCACCCCACCCCGACACCGTACCCCTCCATCTGGATAAGAGATTCTACTGTTGGAGTTTGACAGCACACACACGCACACACTCGCGCACGCACGCACACACATTGGACCAAATCGATTCAAAACCTTATCTCCGAATGGGGGGTAACAAGATGTGTGGGTTGGGGTGGGTGCGGAGAATGAGAAAGAGAGAGAGAGAGAGAGAGAGAGACAGAGAGAGAGAGAGAGACAGAGAGAGGGTTACATGGAGGGAGGGAGGATGAGGTATACGAAAGTACCTCCATAGTTCTATCACCCAGCGGTCCAAGAGGAAATAGTCCAAGAAAGGAAGAAAAGTTACAGATTTGGGGAAAGAGACGGAATAGTTCATTTATCCGGGGGGGGGGGGAGAGGCTCCATGATGGGAGGGTCAAGGGGAGAGGATTGGGGATGTGGGGGGAAATGGGAGGGGGTGGCGCGGCGCCATGTGGGAGGATTACACCCGCCTGCATAAATTCTATGAGCCAAAGTTTTACGCCATGCAATGTTTATATCATTAGGATAACATGTCGAGCGGAGACCTCCCGTCTGCACAAGTGGAGTGTTCCATTTCACACGTAAATACAATTTCTCATGCTGAATTATATTTTTGCGTTATTATTATTATTCTTTTTTCATTTATTTATTGTTCGAAACAGAAAAAAAGCGGGGCGAGTGATATGACACACCGCACCGCGATGTCGATAAATAACAAGACGACAAGAAGAGTAAAACCAACAACAAACACTGAATAATAATAAATATTTTTTTATTTTCATTTATAAATGATTATTTGAATTGGGCTGCTGAAACAAGAGAATAGTGAACACTTTTTGTATCGATAGTATGGGCGGGCTTTTACGATTATTTATTTATTAGCGAGAGTATTGGTGGGCGTTTACGATTTTTTTTATTTACTAGCGAGAGTATGGGTGGGCGTTTACGATTTTTTTATTTATTAGCGAGAGTATGGGCGGGCGTTTACGATTTTTTAAAATTTATTAGCGAGAGTATGGGTGGGCGTTTACGATTTTTTTATTTATTAGCGAGAGTATGGGCGGGCGTTTGCGATTTTTTAAAATTTATTAGCGAGAGTATGGGTGGGCGACTACGACTATTTATCAGGGGAAATAAATGTTTTTGTGAAATGTTGCATGATTATTGATCCAAAACTCCAAATAATGTTGGAAAAAATTCCAACATTATTTGGAGTTTTCTTTTTTAACATTGCACTTTTCTTAACAAAAAAAAAAAAACTGAGCTGATCACTAGCAATTAAGTAGGCAATACACAAAGTCAGATCCACAGTAAGGGAAGGGGGTGGGTGGGGGGGGGGGAGAAGGACAAACCAAAAAAAAAAAACTTGTCATTTTCGAAAAAAATCGGGTTTAATTTCACATGGGTAGTCAGGAGCTCTAGAATTAACGCAGCGCCCCTGATCAAACATTCCCCCCCCCACCCCCACCCGTTAGTGAATTACGTTATTACCTGCCTCAATAACATTAAAAACCTCCGACATGCCAACTATTTTTACCCCTTCAAAGTTGTGCATTCTATTCTATTTTTCCACCCTCTCTCTCTCTTAACAAACAAATGCCCGCCAATATTTATCTTGTAAGCAGACGAACAAATAAAAAAAGGCTTACATACAACTTCCGTTCGCCCAGAAGGGGAAGTCAACTGCACTGGGGTTAAAGAAAGACAAAAAAAAAAATAGGAAAGAGAAGACAAATCTCGGTGTACAATAAATAAACTTGATACAAAAACATGTTCATTTCAGAGGTGTTCAACGCGGTAAAATGTTCACAGCTGAACAAAAGGCCATTAAAATCGGATGCATCAATCGCACCTCTCTTCTGTCAACCCCACCCCCCCCCACCCTCCCTCTCTCTCACTCTCTCTCTCTTTACAACTCTCTCTCTTCTCTCGATTACATTTTGTTTTATTTATATTTTTTTTTCACTCGTCTGCCACGAGCGGTCGAGCGCCTATCCGTACAGCTTTACACGAGAAAATCTTAACACATAAATCCTTCAAACTTTTACCGGATAATTGCCCGAATCAATCCATCGCTCAAGCGAGTAATTGACGGTTTTTAAAAGCAAAAGTCGGAGAAATTGTCAGCGCAGAAGTGTAAATAAAATAAAATAAAAAATACAGCAACGGGGGAAAACAAAAATCAGAAATAAAACAATACAAAACAAAAAACGGGGGAAAACATTATAGCCTGTACTTGTAATTGGTAAATCACTAGCTATTTTTTTAATATTATAATTCTTTAAACTATTTGCGTACCTAAGTCATTACAGATTATCAACAAAAATAAAATAAAAAAAAGGAAATAGTTAATTACGAGAAATCATTGTAGGTCCTATAAATGAGATTTATTTTTTTATATTTTATATGAAGCGATTTAAATTTCCCAGAAAAAGAAAATACAGTTCATTCATAGATAGATAGACAGACACGCGTTTATCAATAGTGGGAATATCCTATATGCACGTTTAAAGACAGTAACAATAGCCTCGTAGACAGTAGATGGCTAGAATAGTGAACAATAATGCTGCGTACTTACGGGAAACGGAAAAAAAACAAAACAAGACATAGCAAAGGGAGGGGAAGGGGCGGGGTGGGGGGATAACAACTAATTATAACAATACCGTAATAATAATAAATAAATAAATAAATACATAAACAAGCATAAACAACATACCCGATGTTGAGAGCCGGCACGACACGTCCTCCGACAAGCGGACTCGTGAACCGAACTACTACCATCACTACACTGGCTTCCCCCCCCCCTTTACGAGCTGACAAGAAGAAGAAGCTTTCGGTAGGAGGTTACTCACGTTCGCACCAGTACTGAGTCACAGTGTGCGTCGTCCTGAGATTGACGAATACATGGGGAGTCACTCCATACTGATACAAGCCCCCCCCCACCCCCTTCTTCCACACACATAATCACTCACTCCCGACCCCCCCCCATCCCTTTCCCCACTGGTCATGACCCCTTACCCCCCCCCCCCCTTCCCTACTCGTTCATTTTCACAGCACACGCATTCACAAACGGCGCGGATATATTCACATACATAAACACACGCGCAAACACATACACACAACCAAAAGATGACCCCACCCCTTCCCCCCACCTACCCACCGGACCAGCACCCTAACAGCTGTATGGTGAAATGGTGAGGTCGGTCGAGTGGGTGGGGGTGGATGTTATCGATCGAGTACCCTAACGGCATCGAACTCACAAACTGCGTACATTTTTATGTATGTGTGTGTGTGTGTGAGAGAGAGAGAGAGAGAGAGAGAGAGAGAGAGAGCGTGTGCGTCCGATCCTGTCCGACTGCAGTTAATCACAGCGTGAGTCTCTTCCCACCCCACTCCCTCCCCCCGACCCCACCTCCCTCTATCACCATTGTTCCAGCGTTATCGGCAATTGATCTACAACGCAGTGTCTACTTCTGTACATACATAGACCGTATCAAACTATATGTACCGTACAGTATCTTTCTCTATATCCATCCAATCGACTTTATCGAAACATTTTTTTTTTGTTGTACACCGTTTAAATTAAGCAAATCAGCGGCGCATGGCATACAGAAGTTTATAAGATTGTCACTTGGGGATCGCACCTTCAAACAATCGGTCTCCTCCGCCACGACGACCAGCCATTTGTATCAACAGCGCGCAGCAGACGTTATCACACGGCCTTGCTCGTTGCTGACATTGTAGACATAACAATAAGATCACTCCATGACGGTTTTCTGTGAAATTAATAATTTAATTACACCCAGCCTCACACGTTCAACTATTTTTTTTAATTTAACGAATGCGCTAACAATATAATTGAGCATTACAATTCAACTCATCGATTTCATCTGCATTTATTTATTTTTTTCAATTATGTATGTTGTTTTTTTTTACGCGCGCGCTTCGCAAAAATAATAAAAAAAAATATGAAGGTAATAAGGCAGTTCACTTAAAAAGAAGTGCGGTTATCAAAAGCTATGAATTACTCCGCCACTACTTCTGATTATATTATCTATCTCTGGCAAGTATTTTTTTTTGTTAATTCTGTTTCTACCCCACACACTACTTAGAAGTAATTAAGCACTTAAGTAACAAGCGGATGATTCTTGAATACAAGGAGATTGGGGGTGGGGTGGGGGTGAAATCTTTGTCTCTGTGAGTATGTCTGTGTGATGATTTGGATTTAATGTTGTCGGAACACCTTTTAAAAAAAAAAAAAAAAGAAAATGACTTAGTGGTGACTTTGAAAAGAAAATAGTCGATAGAGGAAAAGAATTAGTCAAATTAATGTTGAGTGTTTCGCAGTTTGACCTCTGTCCCCCTCCCCCCCCCCACCCCAGCTTCCCCTCCTGCTATACACTACCATTTTTGTGTGTGTGTGTATACGCCTCGCATATTTTTATAAAACAATCTTAAAAACTTGTTCATGTCTCTACCCAGCAGTTCAAATGAAATATTCAACACGTTTTGGTTTCGCTGGCGGTTGTTGTCTGTTTTATTTTAAACCAAAAGTACTTTAACAACTTTTTTCACGTTTAAACTTTTTTTTTTTTGTGTTTAAAGAATTTTTTAAATGATAATGGAAAAAAAAATAACAAACTGAACGCTGTTTCATGAAGTGCTGATAAAATAAAATACTGAAGGTGGCGGCAGAGGTCTGATAACAATGGCGTCAGACGCGACACCAACATAAACAACAAACAACAACACTAAGAGCCACGCCCGCTATGAGCCACACCACTGTGAGCCACATGAATATGAGCCACGCGATTATGAGCCACACCACTGTGAGCCACATGAATATGAGCCACGCGATTATGAGCCACATGAATATGAGCCACGCCACTATGAGCCACACCACTGTGAGCCACATGAATATGAGCCACGCCACTACGAGCCACGCGATTATGAGCCACACCACTGTGAGCCACACCACTGTGAGCCACATGAATATGAGCCACGCCATTATGAGCCACGCCCACTATGAGCCACGCCATTATGAACCACACCACTATGAGCCACGCGTGTCATACACAGCTGACGTACACGTTCATGGTGTCCAAAGTAGACTATAACCGTGAATGGGGGGGGGTGCGCTGATTGAGCTATTACCCCTTTCCTCCCATCTCCGCCTGCCTCACCTCCCTACCCCCCGACGCGTCTCTCTCTCTCTCTCTACCCACATGCTATAAAATTAACACGAAACAAAATTAGAGATCGTCACGAAATAGTACACAAAAAAAAAAACACAGATACAAACTGGCAACAACAGTATTTTAAACAAGAAATGAAGCGCCAGAGTTTTGCGTTAGTGTTGGCTAATTTTGTTTTTTTTATACGATCCATAGGATATCAAATGAAAAAAAAAGTAAATGTTGAATTGTCCTTCCTAGTTTAATGGTATAATGTCTGGTTAATTGTATAGTGTGACATACTTTCGAGCATTTACTAACACGACGGATACAGTTACAGGACAAGTAATGGTGATATCACTAATAATTCTAACGTACGAGTTGCATAAAATAAATGTCAATTATCCACATATATTATCTACCCAAGTAAGTGACAGGCAGACGAGGGAAAAAGCAACAACAACCAAGATGGCACACACGTAAACTAAAAGTTACCGCCAAAATGTTACAATAATTTGAATAGTTCATATCATTATGACACATATTTCAACCACGTTAATAAGGCAACAGCTGACAACAATAACAACAACATAAAAAAAATGGTAATAGTAACACAGGGGAGCTCACACGTTTATAAGTAAGAATAGAGGTGAGGTGCTTTCAAGGGTTGTGATTTAAAAACAAAATAAAATAATTTTGGTTGTCCCCCCTTTGGTGCTTGCTTAAAAAATAAAACACAAAATAAAACGTTGTCAGGAGTCGATGGGATAGAACCAAGTGTTGCGGTTTAGACTTAGCAGCTGGGCTTATTTAGTGGCAGCTGGTTTAAAATATATATGTAATCAGCTATCAGCCAGACTGTTTGTTTTAAAACCATCCCTTTTCGCACACAATTAATAATTATAATAATATGTTATCTAAATCCCTTTTTTTTAATGGATAGACAAACAAAGTAACGTTCTGGGGCCCACGCCAACAAAAAAAGCCTCTTCCTGGGGGGCCCTCAGCATAAAAGGGGGTCCCATTCTGAGTATGAAAGTATTTGCATTAGGCCCCGCCCCCCCACACACACAGACACATACTCCCGGGCAAAACGCATAAGAACGACAGAGTCTGTTAGTATTTTAACTTAAATATGTCCGAAGTTTACTAAGCAATATATACAAAAAAATGAAACCTAATCCTGACCCACATTATATAGGTTAGTGCCGTTGACAATGGCGGTAGCACCACACGAAAAGTGTATCGAGCTGTGCTGTATTAATTAATTTAAGATATGAAGGCTGTGAGTTTTTGATGGGATGTGGAGGGGGGGGGGGGGAGAAAGGGATAGGATGAGATTAATTTTTGTCCCGGAAGTAAACAGAGTAATCGAAGCCACTTTAAAAAAAAAATAATAATTTAGTCAAACTTATAAATTTGGAATTCGTTACACAATAGTAAATCTTTTTTAGAACAACGAAAAATTGCCAAAAGCCCAAAAAAAAAAATAATAAATAAAAATCAATCGTTTAGTAAAGTGTTGTTTTGTATCGACTTTAATTTGAGACGTAAATATATGTATGTAATTAATATCGTCACAATAACAAACAATGATCATAATATAACAAAAAGAATGAGTAAATTTGAAGTGAAATTAATATGGTTCTAAATTAAGTTACGTTAATGATGGTCTCATAGTTTACTGGAAAAAAATAGTTTCCCACAATGGAAAATACGTTTTTTAATATATTATATTATATTATATTATATTATATTATATTATATTATATTATATTATATTATATTATATTATATTATATTATATTATATTATATTATATTATATTATATTATATTATATTATATTATATTATATTATATTATATTATATTATATTATATTATATTATATTATATTATATTTTCAGTTATACAACACCAAAAAATGAGACAACTAATATACCAGCACTGTACCTCCTGCATCGGCTGACCAAAGGCTACTACGTCGAACTGAACTGTTCCAATGTGTGGTATTTCAGGAGTAATGGGTGTAAAACTAGTACGTAAAGATGGTCTAGTGGCGGGTTGGGGGTGGGTGGGGAGGGTGACGGGAGGGGGATAGGGATTACGTTGCGTACTGTCTATAAAAGTGTCAGTGTTGCAATTATCTCTCCCCGCCCCGCCCCCTCCCGCGCACACGTTGTGACTTTATATTTAGGTCAGTGATATAATGGGTAAATCCACACACACACACACGCACGCACGACATGCAGGGATTTACACTTTGGCTGAAATAATCTGAGCTAAGACACTGGCTTGATACGAACTACACACGAGATGTGAGGTCAAATAAATACAAATATTATATAAATATATCAGTGGGCAGGGATATCACAGGTTATTCCAAAGTTTATTCAAATCGACGTTTGTTTGTTCTATTTTAAAACTAATAATTTACAAGATAAAAAAATGATTTGTTTTTTTTTTTAGACCCGCAATTCTCAAATCGTGGGCCGCGACCCCCCCTCCTCTTCTCCTCCTCTCCCCTCCGGGGGCCATACAAGGAGAGAGAGTGGTTTCCTGCAAGGTATCTCCTACTGAGTCAAAGTGACTTTTTAAAAAAAAATTGGACGGATGTATGGGTCAGCTATTTTACGTATTGGTCAGCTTGTAGCCAATGTTGATTCTCTCTCTTTGTCAAGTGGTAAGAATAAGAACCAAGAGCCATTTTTTTTGTTTGGTTTTTATAAATTTAAAGGTCAGAAAATAGAGGTGCTGGTCAAGACAATAGATGTGTCCCGAGGGAGGGAGGGAGGGGAGGAGAGAAGGAAGAGTTGGTCAGAAAAAAACAGACAACAACAGGCGCACGCTTGCCAGGACAACAGACTGGACACATTACGAACACTATACGGACACGTACTTTTCCATGAAACACGCTAGTGGTCAAACAATAAAAAACGGGGAAAAAAAAATCTACGAAACCTCTTCAGCCGTGACCTGTAAACACGCCGTGATATAACGGTATCAACTTTTCTTTTTTTTTTTTTTGTAACCGTTCTGAATGGACCCCCGACACCCTGGGTGGCGACGATCAAGTTGGGGGGACAGGGGGGGTGTGGGAGGGAAGATAGGGTTTGCTGCTGGACACACCGTTTTAAAACACTGACAGGTGGTGGACGAGACACTAGAAAAAAAGGGGAGACAAATGACGCTAAAAGCTTACTGCCCTTTCTATTACGAGTGGACGCTAGGTGGCACTTTTTATTATTTGCAAATGGCCGGTGGGTGTGTGTGTGGGTTGGGAGGAGGGGAGGGGTGTCGCTTTGAGTTATGGGCTTAGCAGAGCGAGTCGAATTTTAACTGGACGGTAAGACTGTAGAAGATGATGCGGGAGGGTCATAAGTAGCAGGGGGAGGAGAAGATGGGGGGTGGGGAGGGAGAGGGTGTGAGATGGACAATGGAAGGGATAGGCTGACACTTCCTGCTGCAGTAGTCTTCAGGTGTCAAAAGGCCACGTGTATATTTGTTACCTTTAAAACATTTGATTGAATAATGGACACAATTTTACAGACTTTTAAAACACAATGCTCCCCCCACCCCTTACCCCTAAAAAAAAACTTCAGTAAATTCCCACCTTTTAAGAAATTTTAATTTTGCATCAACTGAATTTCTTTTTTTTTTTTGTTTTTTTTTTTTTGTTTTCAGAACTGGTCAGTGTCCGGCGGCCGGACACATTATGGGCCATAATCTGTCGTTCCCGGTAAAAAAAAATGTCCGGGTGGCGAGAAGAACAAGACTATAACCCCCTCCCTTCCTCCCACATATACCGCATAAGAACTATTAATAATGTACAAATACTGAGGCACATATTGAAAGCGTGTCATAATCGGAAAGCGTTGGATAATGAGATTGTACACAATTATAACTGAAACGAAAAGAATTCTGGGAAATGCCGTATTTGTCTGAACAACCCTTTTCAAGTAATACAACGTTGTGCTGGGACTACTAATGTATCGATGTTGTAATTATAAAAAAAAAACGGTTGGAAACAAATTATTTAATCAGCCATGCGAAAAACAAAACCAAAAGACAGAATATGTAACGAAACCAAATACAGAATATGTCACGAAACCAAATACAGAATATGTAACGAAACCAAATACAGAATACGTAACGAAACCAAATACAGAATACGTAACAAAACCAAATACAGAATACGTAACAAAACCAAATACAGAATACGTAACAAAACCTAATACAGAATATGTAACAAAACCATATACAGAATATGTAACAAAACCAAATACACAATATGTAACAAATCCAAATACACAATATGTAACAAATACAAATACAGAATATATGTGTTAATGAAGCACACGATTATACTTACAGTTAACTTGAATTACTTGGAATATTTTAATAACATTAACGTGTCAACGCTATTTGTCTTACATATTACATCACGATATTTTACAGCGAACTTTCTTAGGGTTGACCTCTAACCCCTAAATAAACTCATCAAGTGAATATGCACACCTCCCCCTCCACCCCCCTCCTTTTAATCTCCATGCAATGCTTACACGTGTTGTCATTTTTATCAGAAATACATTTGAATAATATAAACAACAACCAAATCTTCTAATTAAAGAGTTTCCGGTGGTTTTAGCCAAAAATCTTTACAGATATTTGAATTAATAATTGTACCGATGATGCACTCTGTACATTTTTAAAATAAGAAACAAAAAAAAAACAATAAAAGGTTGGGGGGGGGGGATAGTTGCAAATACTGGATCGCTAAATGTAACGAAACAATAAAATGAATTTAAAAAAAAAAAGAAATACACAACGGGGTAAAGAGAGAAACGGAAAGGCCAACAGACGATATAAGTTGATACGTCATTTTATTTTTTTTACTGCCGTGAACTTTCATTTTACACTCAGGTAGGTAAGTCGTAGGAAGGGAGGGGGAGGGGGAGTATAGGCGGTAAAATAGACAGTTAAATATATATATACACACAAATAAAGAGGGTCGGGGGTGGGAGGTGAAAGGTTACAAGAGGTAGACATACAGTTTTCGGTAGATAAATAATAAAAAAAAAGGAAAAAAAGGGGGGAGGGGTAGTGTAAGTTTCGGTTTGACAGAAGTTAAACAAAAATACAACGGAACCAAACAGAAACTGCCCCACTTCACCCCCTCCCCCCCACATACATACAAACAACAACTCCCTTCCCTGTCGATCTTTTCTTCCCCTCCCCCCCGGGTCAGGTTCTTCGTACCTATAATGCTGCCCTTAATACGACACGGGTAACGCTTATTTACAGAAAATGCGGGCCGCATTGATTGGCGTAAGTAAATAAATAAATAATCATAAACGCACGCGGCGCAGGAGTGATTTACGGGGGTGGGGGAAGGGGGTGTGTGTGTGACTGTGACCATAATAGATGGGTCGGGGAATTGAAAAGACTCGGGCAGCGACACATAGACATCCTAACATACACACACACACTGTTGTATGTATTGTATATATATATATATATATATATACACACAGAGGAGAGAATTGGTTTTTTTTTTATTATTTGGCGCTAAAAAAAGAAAAAAAAAAAGGGGGGGGGTGGAGGAAGGGGTGTACTTCACCACAGTGCCCGTTGAATGATTATGTGTGTAGGTGCGCGAGTGTGTGGTGTGGCTGTTAAAATTTTTTCCCCCTTTCCTTTACGATGACTCTTTCGTCACGCGTGAGTGGTTTCTAGTGTGATTTTTTTCTTTTTTACGCCTGTGACGTTTTACTACGGCTCGTCGTGTGTGCGTGAAAGTGTAGACAAGTGTACTGCTGATGATAGTGGGTGCCGTCATGTCGGAGCTAGTACTGGTGGGGAGCAATGTATATATATATATATATATATATATATAAATATTTATTTATTTATTTGGTCCGTGTCAATGAATGGAATAATATCAAAAATGATACAACTAACTGTCCATGATATTGAACTGTTTTTTTTTTTTAAATTGTTGTTTAACAACGTTAATGGAAGCAGCGGCGTGACAGGACAAGGGCGGCACCAACTATAAAACATTCGTTATAAGAGTTAAGGGGGATGGGGGGTCAAAACGTTCGATGGCCGACCGGAATCCACACTCAATGATGTCCTAGTATAACTGATGTTTTAGTATAAGTGATGTTTTAGTGTGAATGATGTTTAAGGATAACTACTAATATATATATATATATGTATATATTGGAAAAAATGTACTTTAAAGAAAAATAAAACGCAATAACATATATATATATATGTATATATTGGAAAAAATGTACTTTAAAGAAAAATAAAACGCAATAACATAATATAACCCCCCCTACCTTGCCCCAATTAATGATTTGAAAAAAAACCAACAAAAAACTAATTAATCTTATACAATTTTTTAAATGACTGCCAAAAAGTTACAACAAATCAGTTAAACTGAAAAACAACAAGATAGAAACAATGGGCCCATAGAAAGGGCCCCATAGGTAACTCTCGCGGGCGTTTAGAAAGAGACCATGGGCCCTGTAGGTAGCTCTCGCGGGCGTTTAGAAAGATACCATGGGCCCCTGTAGGTAGCTCTCGCGGGCGTTTAGAAAGATACCATGGGCCCCATAGGTAGCTCTTGTGGGCCTTTAGAAAGATACCATGGGCCCTGTAGGTAGCTCTCGCGGGCGTTTAGAAAGATACCATGGGCCCTGTAGGTAGCTCTCGCGGGCGTTTAGAAAGATACCATGGGCCCCTGTAGGTAGCTCTCGCGGGCGTTTAGAAAGATACCATGGGCCCTGTAGGTAGCTATTATTAGGCATAAAAAAACCCCATGATCGACACACAGAGACTCGTGCATGTAATTTACCTATGTACCTTTAGGGACGAAACCGAAACTGTGGCATGTCTGCTACTTATCTAGTATGTAGGTAAAATATATTTATATCACACCCGATTTCACACCCCCTTCCCCCCGCCCCCCCCACACACACACCACAAGAAACACTTATTCGGGACACACACACACACACACACGCACGCACAAACAAAAGCACATTGCCTCCATTCAAAGAAATTCTTGTGATCACTGAAGACTTGAGAAAGGCGGTCTCCTGTTTCTTAGAAGAATGATTATATTATGGCTGTTGTGTTATCTTAGTGGAATAATTATATTATGGCTGTTGTGTTATCTTAGTTGAATAATTATATTATGGCTGTTATGTTATCTTAGTGGAATAATTATATTATGGTTGTTATGTTATCTTAGTGGAATAATTATGTTATGGTTGTTTTGATATCTTAGTTATTATATGATTGTTATTTTTTTATAGTAAGTGGCGTGTTCACAAACAGTGATGTCTAATTACCGAGACACGAAGATATTTTTTTTGACAAGTTATAGATAATCCAATAATTATTTATCAACTATAAATTAAAATATACTAAAATCGTGCGTCATCTACTCTCTTGGTAGAAGTTGTACAGATGTTCACAAACAAATGTTTTCAATTACTCTTGCAATAATGTTATAAATTAAAAACTTATTTAGTTACGCAGTAAGGTTTTATAAAACTGAGGTAATATAGCAATATTATAAATTACTATGTAATAATATTAACTGCTAATATTCGGCTAAGGGTGATTTAATTTACCGAAAAAAAATAAATTATTATTGCGCGATTCGCATATATGTGAATTATGATAATATATAAATTACTTCTATTAATTAATTATATCATTTAAAACAAAAATATGACTCACAATTGCGAACACGAATGTTATAATAAAAAGCTAACGGGCCAAAAGAAACGAAAACGATTACAAAACACAAAGAGTGAATAAATGATGAGCAATACTTACACAGGTTGAATGTTGTAACCATGAGCGAGTAATGAATCTGAAGATAATGAACGTATCACAGTGTATAGGCCAAGAATTTTACGTAAAAAAAAAACAATCACTGGAAGATCAATTCCCACATCTGCGAAATCTTTGTTTTCCTCACGAAATAATTATATAGCGAAATTTCCACGTCAATTGCAGATGTCAACTTACGTATAAATAAAGGAATATATACTTATTCACAAGTATATATATATATAAATATATATATATATATATTTATATAAAGATATAGGTGTATTATTATTATTTTGTTTTAATACAAATTAAAAAGTCCGCGGGGGTGAAAAATAACTCAAACGTGTTTGGAAAAAATGTATAAGTTGAAAAACTTAAACCACGAAAAGAAACAAAGATAAAAAATAAACGAAACGAAATAAATATACGTCCTCTTGTAAGGGAGAGATGTAAGTGACAAGAGATTGTGAGGTCTCTCTGCAGTGTTTTTTTTTTGTGTATGTGTTTCACCTCTCTCTCTCTATCTCCCTCTCTCTCTCTCTCTCACACGCGCTCTTTCATCCTGCTGGACTGACTGCGATGCCCGTATGTAGCGGCGACAACTCACAACAAGAGAGAGGAGGGGGGGGGGAACTCAGTAAGAAGAAAGATAAAAAAAAAAGAGATTACAAAACCTCGTGTGGTGCCGGCGAAATAGGGGAGCGAGCGAGAGAGAGAGAGGAGAGAGAGAATTGCACAGTAGGTTTTGTGCCAAACCAATGAACGGACGACTAAAGGCGGGTCGGTGGGACGAGGAGGGGGGGCCACGACGATGGATCTGGGAGGGAGAAGCAGCAATGGAGGTGGTGCTTCCATGGGATGTTTTTTTTTTGTGTGTTAAAACTTCAGGAATGACTTAACGGTTGTTTGGGGGGGGGAGGGGGGGAAAGCCACTTTGTTATTTTTTTAGGGACTCCCCCCCCCCTTTTTTTTTCTACTTTCTTTCCGTTTAAAAAAAGTGTGTGTGTGTGAGCGTGTGTGCATGCAGATCTCTCCCTCGACCACCCTCAACCAAGAGCTCATTGTCCCTCCATTTCCTTACCCCACCCCCTCACCCTCCCCCCCCGGGTCCCGCACACCACCCATTCTTGCGACAAAGTTACTTCAACCCTCCCCCCCCCCACCCCCGCGCCATATGCAACCAGGAAAGTTGGCGAGTTCGCGACCAAAATAGAAATTTGGCGGGGTAGAGTAGGTAAAGTAAGTCAGAAGTTAGATGAAAGGGTAATAAATAATATTCTTGTCTATATAATAATACTCTTATCTATTATTACTATTACCTATTATTAATATTACCTATTATTACTATTACATATTATTACTATTACCTATTAAATTACCTAATAAATAATATTCTTGTGTATTTCTCTTATCTATTATTACTATTACCTTTTATTAGTATCATCACCTATTATTACTATTACCTATTATTACTATTACCTATTATCACTATTATCTATGTTCACATCCAAAGCAGAGATAACATCTTTTGGAGTGACGTACATTTTTATTTAGTTTCCAAAGATATCATTTATTTCCCTATTTTTTTATTTGGTAAGGAGCTGTAGTTTTGGTGAGTGGGGAGGGGTCATTAAGTGGGGTGGGGGAGGGAGGAGAGCGGACTCATGTAAAGGATAAGTTAAGAAGCCGGTTTGGGGGGGGGGAAGAGTTGGAAGCTGGGAGCGAGGGAGGGCTGTTTGGGCTACCGATGTCGCTGTTTCTTGTTTGTTGCAGCGGAGATCAGCGGTCCGCCCCCGCCCCCCCCCAACCGAGAGTCTACCAGTGGACGGGCGTGTCCTGCACCTCGGACGACCGACCGACCGGAGTTTTCTTTTATTTTTTTTTATTTTTACTGCCACTGCGATGCTGCCAGCGACAGACGGACGGGCAAGGCTTATCTGTAAGAAGGCTGGAACAGAAGGCCCAGGGGGCGGGGGGAGGGGGGGAGGAGGAAGGAATGATGTGTGTGGGGGGTGGGAGGGGTGGGGTGGGGACTAGAAGATAGAGAGAATGCAGTGAGGGGGAAAAGCATTACGACAAAAATAAATGAAATTCTAAAACAGAAACAAAAATTTCTCCGCCTTTTTCTCGATGTTCCTCTCATTCAAATTGGACATTAGAAAAAACAAACAAACAAACAAACCTGTACCCCGGGGCAACTAAACACGAATCTACTGGACGGAGTAAAGGGGGTGGTGGAGTGGGGGAAAGGGGGACAGACTTACCGAAAGGTTTATTTATTGTTTAGTTCTGATTTGATAAAAAAAAATGTTTGGACTTGTTTTTCTATTCGCCTCTCTCTCTCTCTCTCTCTCTCTCTCTCTCTTTTAAAAAAAAACGTGCGTCTTTCTGTTGGGCTTAGTTGTCGCTCACATTGAGTTGGGCTTAGTTACGGCTCGCATTAAGGTGGGCTCAGTTACGGCTCGCATTAAGGTGGACTTAGTTACGGCTCGCATTAAGGTGGGCTTAGTTGTCGCTCTCATTGAGTTGGGCTCAGTTACGGCTCGCATTAAGGTGGGCTCAGTTACGGCTCGCATTAAGGTGGGCTCAGTTACGGCTCGCATTAAGGTGGTCTTAGTTAAGGCTCGCATTAAGGTGGGCTTAGTTACGGCTATGATTGAGTTGGACTCATTTGCGGCTTACCTTTAAGAACTTTAAGAAACTCGGGGCGCAGAAGATAATATTAGAAAATATTATGAGGGGGGCATAAATATTCGGGGGGGGGGGGGACGGGGGTGGAGATTCTGGGCGCGCGCTAAGTGCACCCGTTCTTAAATCCGCCTCTGATGGCGCCAAATCTTCCGGTATTACAGCGCAGTGAACACTACAGCGACAGCTCAGCGCGCACACAAGCGACACATTACATGAATTAAATATCAGTGGCATGCCAACTAATAATATTGCATCTTTTGAAAACAAATAGTTTGTATAAAAATAGGCAGGGGGAAAAAAATGGGGGGGGGGGGGAATTCAAAATATTGCGTGTATTTTTAGAACAGGTAATCAACTCTTTTTATTTAATTTTCACAAGAAAGAAAAATATAAAGAAAAAGAGGTGGAAAAAAAAGATAATTATTTGTATAAAATAAACAAAAAATAGTCTCACGTGCAACTTGAATAAACAGGAAATGTTCGCATTTATTAAACATAAGAACGATAATTATTAGGACAGCAACAAGCTTTAATGAATTATCTTTTCTTGTTCAGACCAAGGTGACCCAAAACGGTGTGATATTTAAAAATAATCCCCGTCATCATAATTTGGAAGGAGAACGAATTGAGGAATATTGGAAAAAAAAGGAAACAACAACAAAACAAAAAAACAATAATGGTGTAGCACTAATTAAAACTGATGAATTATAACTGAGAAGAAATGGAAATATTTCGGGATAACTCTTTGTTATATAGCATTTTAGAGTTGTTCCCCTTTACTACACCTGCAATATTGAGACTGTTGTTGGGTATGTGCATGTCCTCCACCCCCCAAACCCCCACATGCTGAGGCGGGCCGCCCATTTCCGAGTTGGGACCCCTAAGCTAGACATTTTTTTGATTCTCAAGGCTATATGTTTATGCAGGCAACAGGGCTATATTTTTGGTGGGCCCAATGAGCCCAGAGTTTTTTAGACCCAGGGATTGATTTTTTGTGGGCTCGTGGGCCCCTTGTTTCTGTTATACCTAGGGATTGACTTTTTGTGGGCTCATGGGCCCCTTGTTTCTGTTATACCTAGGGATTGACTTTTTTATATGGGCCCATGGGCCCAGAGTTTCTGTTAGACCTTGGGATTGACTTTTTTGTGGGCTCATGGGCCCATTGTTTCTGTTATACCCAGGGATTGACTTTTTATATGGGCCCATGGGCCCCGAGTTTCTTTCTTTCTGTTGGACCCAGATGCTGACATTTTGTATTGTAACTTTTACTGACCGCACCAGTTCTACCCTAATCCCTGGACTTCCAGTGTACGGCCCTGTCAGACCCGGCAACATCAATGGAGGCAACACGGGGGAGATGTGCAAATGGAGTCGCCAGAACTCTCTGATCTGTGTGTGTGTGTGTGTATGTGAGCGTGCGCACGTGTGTTGATGAACTGAGTTACGTAAACACATTTTTTTTGTCTTCGTATCATTTAGACAGGATTCGTGTCTATACATGATAGACAGATAAATAGATAGATATACTGTCGAATCCGCTTAATTGGGACACATCGGGACCGAAGTTTTTTGTCCCAATTAAGCGGCTGTCCCAATTAAAAATACAAATTTACCATTGGCTTCTTGGTTTGGTTTCTTTGAGATTTGTCCCAAATAAGCGGCTGTCCCAACTAAGCGGTGTCCCAATTAAGCGGAATCCACTGTATATAAAAAAAAATAGATTAATATACAGACCAGCGAAATGGACACACACACACACGTCTAATTCTTTAAATTAACAAGAATGAAATTTCTATTCGTGGGCCTCATGATCGAAGGACCCTTAAAAGAGTCCTCCACGTGTCACGTTCAGTTTCGTCAGATAACTTACACACGGTGTGCAGTTGCCAATGTTGTGTGTGTGTGTTTTTTTGTTAAGTGTGTTTTGTGTTAGCTAAATAGGTAAACATTGATAACACATAGACCAAGTGACTATGCTCTGCATTTTTTTAAACTAGCAAGCCAGTTGTTTGTGCGTGTGTGTGTTTGTGTGTGAGTGTGTGTTTGCAATTGCCGTCATCTCTGATTTCTTTCTATTTTTTGAGGTTTATTATGTAGTGATAAAATCAGAGGCGCACCTAGGATGGAGGGAGTGGGGGGGGTCCAAATTCGAAAGTCCCCTGGGCCCCAGCTTGAGGTGGGGGGGCTCCAAAATTGTTTATTTACAATAAATATAAAGTACATTATCTCATGTCGTGGTGTCGACTGTAAAAATGTAGGGGCCCCTAAAGAGGCCTAGCCCCCGGGCCCCCAAATCCCTAGGTTCGGCACTGGATAAAATAGCAATATTTGGGGGAAAAACTTTAGATGCAAACATTAAAAAAAAGTCAGAAATATTTTGGTTCAGTCAACGTATTTCCAGAAGATCGGGAATTTCCGAAAAAAGAGTGGTATGAGGGTTGGTGTAGCGTGTGTGGAAATTTGTGTGCGTTTGTGTTTATGTGCGAAGTATAGCCCATAGATAGCCGAAATTGAGATATTCGACAAACTGAAGAGAAATCTCTTCCCCCTCCCCCCCAAACCCCTTTCCTCCAATTACGGCTAAAGACGATGAGGGAAAACTACAACAACGGAAATAAAGAGGGGTAGAGGTGGTTTAGATGAAGAAGTAGGGAGAGAGAGAGAGAGAGAGAGAGAGAGAGAGGGAGGGAGGGAGGGAGGGAGAGAGAGAGGGAGGGAGGGAGAGAGAGGGAGGGAGAGAAAGGGAGGGGAGAGAGAGAGAGGGGGAGGGGGGAGGGGAGAGAGGGGGAGAGAGAGAGGGGGAGAGAGAGAGAGAGAGTAAGAGGGAGAGAGAGGAAGGGAGGGAGAGAGAGGGAGGGAGAGGGAGGGAGGGAGAGAGAGAGGGAGGGAGAGAAAGGGAGGGAGGAAGAGAGAGGGGGGAGGGAGGGAGAGAGAGGGAGAGAGGGGGAGGGAGAGAGAGAGGGAGAGAGAGAGTAAGAGGGAGAGAGAGGAAGGGAGGGAGAGAGAGGGAGAGAGAGAGAGGGAGAAAGACGGAGGGAGAGAGAGGGAGGGAGGGAGAAAGAAAACACCCAACCTCTCTCTGTCCGGTTAAGATATGACTGTGTGTGTGTGTGTGAAGGCATCATTCGTCTCGGTCGGATTAAAGAAAAAAAACAACACAAAAAAGTTTATCAAAGAAGAAAATTTAACGCCACATTCTGATTGGTGGTTAAAAATAGAACAACATCATGTGTACGCTGCTCCAATGAGAACGTCCATTACTTAAATGTTTACCCAAAAGGAGGCAAGAGAGAAAGAGAGAGAGAGAGAGAGAGAGAGAGAGAGAGAGAGAGAGAGAGAGAGAGAGAGAGAGAGAGAGGAGGGGATATATTTCACAGGGTATATCGTATTCGCTTCCCTCACTCACCATTTGAGAGGTGATACCCGATCGTACTCCCTAACCCCCCTCCCCCTACCAGACCCCCATTTTAAAACCCCATCCCAACAACCGCCTCCTCCCTCATACATTTCTAATCATACCCCCCTCCCTTCCACTTCCTCAGTTACATTTACATCATTACTGCATTCATCATTAGCCCTCCTCCCCTCCACCCAAATAGCACTGCTCCATCCCCGCCCCTTCATTTAAAATGCAAATATTTTTTTTCTTTTACTTTTATATCCCTTGAATGTTCCACCAAGAAGTACATGATAATTCCTTCTTGAATTGTACATGATTAGTTCCTTCTTGAATTGTATTTAATTAAACTGCTTTGATTAACATATTTTAAACTGGAATACTGTTATATTAATTCTTTACTTTCGATTAACGCAGAACCCAAATCGCTATTATTTTATTATATACATATATACATATATATGGACGTGCTTCTATTTTTGTACACAGAAAGTTCCCACCTGTCATGCTCTATAAATAGAACCCGTTAGAACTCATTGTAACTGGATCTGTTATAAATAAATATAATGGGAATTATTACCGAAACGAATGCTATTATCATAACTTTTTATCACAATTTCTAATCCCCCCCCACCCCACTCCTCCTCTCCACTTGGCCCATTCATTTTTTTTTTGTTCCTTTTGCAAAGATGAAACAGGCAGGCATGGGCATCGTTCATTTAACTAGACAAGTGGGGGGGGTGCATTTTTGTTCTTTAGACAGGGGGTGGGGCGTGGGGGGAAGGATGGAGTGGGGGCATCGGAAGAATTCAATAGTACTAGATAGTATATGGAGATGGGCGCGCGGGGGTGCGGGGGGCACGGGGGTGGGGGATTAAAGGTTTGGATTAAGAAGGCGAAAAATTAATTTCATTTTTCTTTTTTAAATTATTCTAACTCAAACTCTGTGAACACGCTGATAAGAAAAGGAGAGGGGGGTGGAGGGGATTGTTGGGTGAGTGGAAAAAGGGGGGACTAGGGAAGAAGGAGAGGGGGGGGGGAGGGGCAAAGCGATGACAGGGTAAATAAAAGGAAGATCGGCTGCAGGGGTGGCAGTTATTGGGGGGGGGGTGGCGAGAAGTGTGAGGATAAGAGACGACTTGGGAGGGAGGGAGGGGGCGAGGGAGGGAGTACAGTTGTGTGTGTGGGGGGGGGAGGGAGTAAGGGAGTACAGTTGTGTAAAGCTCCGGAAAGAAAGAACAAAGAGATTGGGAGGAAAAAAAAATGATAAAAGAATAAAATAAAGCAAGGGGCAGAGAACCGAGCACGTGTTCTCCGTCACCCGGTTACCCCCTCCCCCCCGTCTCCCTCCCCCCCTCCCCGGGGGTGAACTAACAAGGCTCGCGTGCCATGTAATCACCCTTTCATTGTCGCACACAATACACACACACACACACACACAATTTACTCACAGATTTCGAATATTTCAAAAACAACAAACCAGCCCCAACTACAGTGTCCCCTGTGAGTAGCTACATCTCCCTGTGAGTAGCTACATCTCCCTGTGAGTAGCTACATCTCCCTGTCTCTCGCTCACTCCGTTTTTTTTATATATATATTTTTATGAAATATTTTATTATTATTATTATTGTAAATGCTGAATTGTTTTTACACATATATAGTCTAAAACAAGACATTTTTGAGGGTGGGTATTGGGTTCCCGGGGGAGGGGGGAGGGGGAAGGGTTGAACAACAATAATAATAAAAAAAAGGGTGGGGTGGTTAGGGTGTGGAGTGTTAAATTTTTTTAATTTGGAAAAAAAGGGTTGGGGGGAGGGGTAAGAAGGGGGGTAAGGACAGACGGATGGGCGTGAAATAAATAAATAAATAAATAAAAATAATAACTTTAAAAAGCGCACCGTGAATGGGTTAGTGAGTGCACAAAGGGAAGATGACAGTGCACAAAAAGGAAGATGACAATGCACGGAGGAAGATCGCAGTGCACGAGGAAAGATGACTGAGCACAGAGGAAGATGACGGTGACAAAAGGACGATGACAGTGCATAAAGGAAGATGACAGTGCACAAAGGAAGATGACACTGCACAAAGGAAGATGATGACAGTGCACAGAGGAAGATGACACTGTACAAAGGAAGATGACAGTGCACAGAGGAAGATGACAGAGCACAGAGGAAGATGACAGAGCACAGAGGAAGATGACAGAGCACAGAGGAAGATGACAGTGCTCAGAGGAAGAATGACAGTGCTGCAGAGGGAAGATGACACTGTACAAAGGAAGATGACAGTGCACAAGAGGAAGATGACACTGCCTAAGAGGAAGATGACAGTGCACAGAGGAAGATAACCAGTGCACAGAGGAAGATGACAGTGCACAGAGAGGAGAGATGACAGTGCACAAGGGAAGGATGACAGTACACAAAGGAAGATGGCATTGCACAAAGAAGGATGACAGTGTCAAAAGGAGAGATGACAGTGCACAGAAAAAAAAATGACGGTGCACAGACTTAATCAACTTCAAGAACTGAGAGGGGCTGGGGGATAAAACAGTTAGCACACTTATACATGTGTGTGTATGTGTGTGTGTGAGAGAGGGGAGTATTCCTAAGGAGGGGCGGAGGTCAGGATTGGGTGAGTGAAGGGGTTGGGCTGTAAGAGGAGGTGTGTGTGGGGGGGGGGTGGATAAGAAGATGTCATCGAGAGTATTGTTTGTATCAAAAAATTTGACATCGCCAGTTGCGTCATTAAAAAAAAAAGAGTGGAATATCGGTTCTTCACCCCTCTCCTCTCTCTCGCTTTCACTTTTGATGTATTTATCTCAGTGTGTGTGTGAGTGTGTGGGAGATAAAGGAATAGCATGAGGGTTTTGTGCTCCCCTTTCTTTCTCTCTTTCTTTCTCCCTCTCTCGCTCTCTCACACAAACACATGCAACCAGAGCTCACGTGATGTCATGATTAGACGACTCCACTTGATTCTATGCAGGTCTTTTCCTTTGGCGTTTTAATTTGTCTTACGTAATTGGGGGTGGGGGGTGGGGCTTCTTGACATTCCTGCTAGTCATCTATCTAGTCGCGTGTCACTCTATGCCATCTAGTTATGGGTAAGAATTCATGTGTAGCCATTTACATGCTAGTCACATGTCAGTGCAATTAGTCAGTATGCTAGTCACATGTCAGTCCCATTCGTCAGTAAACTAGCCAGATGTCATTTCAGTTGGTATGCTACCCAGATATCAGTCTAATTAGTATGTTAGTCACATGTCAGTCTAGTAAGCCAGTACGCCAGCCAGATGTCATTTCAGTTAGTCGGTATGCCAGCCAGATATTCCAAATAAGTCCAGCATTCTATTCCACCTAGTCACAACGCTAGCCAGATGTCATTTCAGTTAGTCGGTATGCCAGCCAGATATTCCAAATAAGTCCAGCATTCTAGTCCACCTAGTCACAACGCTAGCCAGATGTCATTTCAGTTAGTCGGTATGCCAGCCAGATATTCCAAATAAGTCCAGCATTTTATTCCACCTAGTCACAACGCTAGTCAGATGTCATTTCAGTTAGTCGGTATGCCAGCCAGATATTCCAAATAAGTCCAGCATTCTAGTCCACCTAGTCACAACGCTAGCCAGATGTCATTTCAGTTAGTCGGTATGCCAGCCAGTTATTCCAAATAAGTCCAGCATTCTAGTCCACCTAGTCACAACGCTAGCCAGATGTCATTTCAGTTAGTCGGTATGCCAGCCAGATATTCCAAATAAGTCCAGCATTCTATTCCACCTAGTCACAACGCTAGCCAGATGTCATTTCAGTTAGTCGGTATGCCAGCCAGATATTCCAAATAAGTCCAGCATTCTAGTCCACCTAGTCACAACGCCAGCCAGATGTCATTTCAGTTAGTCGGTATGCCAGCCAGATATTCCAAATAAGTCCAGCATTCTAGTCCACCTAGTCACAAAGCCAGCCAGATGTCAGTCCAGCGAGTCACCGGTCAGCACCACACTGAGTCTCCCAGATGAGTCGACGTTGAGGGACTTTGTGCTAAGGATTCAAACCGGCGACTCGTACGGAACAGCCTGGACAAACCTACTTTAGGCTGAAATGGCTTGATAATACATTCTGACGCACGCAATAAAGTCACTTTAAACAACCTTTATACATAATGAATGTATGTGAGTGCGCACGTAAAATATCATTGCGTCTACTGACAGCCCAATCAATATATCAAATCAATCAGTCAGTATATATCATATCTAGCGAATCAAACGATCAATCATTCCAGCTGAACAAGATTTATCAAACCGTTAAAGAGTCAAGGAAAAAGGTTTGCTCAGCGGATTCATCTGGTGTTGTCTTAAGTCTCTAAAAGTACAATCAAGGATGTACGGAGTGAAACAAAAGGAAAATTGTTCATAAAAATGGACACAGCGTAGGTACCCAGTCAATTCAGACCTCAGTTAAGGCGACCAGTCCACTCAGACTTCAGTAAGGCGCCCAGTCCACTCAGACTTCAGTTCAGGCGCCAAATCAGCTCATATCTCAGTTAAGGCGCCCAGTTAACAGACCCTACTTCAGGCGCCCAGTTAAGTCGCCCAGTCAACTCAGACCACAGTCGACTTTCACCTCAGTCTGGCGCCCCATCAATTTCTTCTCTAGGTCAACTCACAAATGCCCTCTACAAACAACCGACAACAATAGATACAAACTACCTTGACCTTGGTATTCGTTCAAAAGCGTCATCTCACCGTCGCTATCGATTACCGGGAACCCTACGATTCCTGAAGTTCAGTATCGATCCAGCATCAGAATGATTGGAGCCGGATACGATTACCTCTGTCACCTGACACGTCAGAACTTCCGGTTTTAATGAGCTCGGCTTTAATTAATGTTCGGTTAAAAAAAAATAAATAAATAAATAAACAAAAAAGTAAACAAAACAATAACAAAACAAAACATTTTTTTAAATTAGTGAAGGCGAAAACCCCAGGAACAAAATAAATAAAGTGCATGCAGATTAAATGAGAGTATTATTATCTAAAGCCATTGAAGTTATTTGATGCCTGTTTCCCCTCCCCCATTTCCCACCCCTCCCCCCCCCACCCACCGGTTGGTCACAATTAATGCCCAACTCTATTTAGGTCGGCAGCCAGACTGATTTGTACTAACAGATTTGTGCAGTCAAGTAAAGTTCCCTTAGCCCCTAAAGGGCCCATCGGGGTAGATGAAGTGTAAAATTTATCTTGTTTATGTGACCACGTCATATAAATGGGGATTGTGGTGGTGGGCACAGCTCCCAGCAGACTTTACTTCACCAACTAAAGCCAGGTGACCCACTTTTGCCCTTGGCTCTCACCGGGGATCGAACCCTGGACTCTCAGGTCGAAAGTCGAGCTCTACACCGCTCGGCCACTCGTCCCTCTAATATGAATGCAAAAAATATGTAATTTTTTTTTTTACGGCCGCCGTCGTTCTCTTCAAACCACAAGTTGTTCCCGCCCTGCCACGCCCTTGATTCCCCCCCCCCCCATCCATTGCCGTAAACGTCATGGACCTAAAGCAACTTTGAACCCCCCCCCCCCCCACCTCTCTATCCCCAGAGAAAGTATTTCTCGGACCTGAAGTCTTCAAGTAAAAACGTAATAATCAGTCTTAATCAGTATTAATCAGTCTTAATCAGTATTAATTAGTCGTAATCAAAATAAAATGCTGATGATAAGTGTCGCTCTAATTTATGATTAAATACAATTAGATTTGGCGAGCGCACGTCAAAGAACCCACTGGGTCACACACTCCACACAATATAATACATTCTGTTGTAATACACCCCACACAATATACCTTCTGTTGTCATACACCCCCACACAATATACCTTCTGTTGTCATACACCCCCCCACACTATACCTTCTGTTGCCATACACCCCCACACACTATACCTTCTGTTGTCATACACCCCCACACACTATACCTTCTGTTGTCATACACCCCACACACTATACCTTCTGTTGTCATACACCCCACACACTATACCTTGTCGACATAACGCTGTGTGAGTCACACTGGATGGAAGACAAGGTGGTGGGGGGGGGAGAATGCCCCATTGCTGGGAGGGGGGGAGAATGCCCCATTGCTGGGAGGGGGGGAGAATGCCCCATTGCTGGGAGGGGGGGAGAATGCCCCATTGCTGGGAGGGGGGGAGAATGCCCCATTGCTGGGAGGGTTCTCACACTGTCTAGCACCGCCGCTTACTTAATAAATATGTAAATAATAATAATAGAAACAAAAAAAAATATAAGAGCGCGCGTCCTTCTGTATTATTATGCCGACTTTAACAGTTTCTAAGACACACATTAGGAAACATTGGTTTCTGTAAGGATCCACCAATGTAACCGACTGGAAAAATAAAAAGAACCAGCCGCCAACCAATGAAATATATCCCGCCCCCCCGCCCCTCCCCGGACATTACGTTTCGGCCATGTTACTTCCCCCCCCCCCCCCACCCCACCCCACTCCACTCCTCCCCCCTTTTTCTCGTCCACAACATCCGGGAGCAATGCCGGTAGGGTTCAGATAGCCAGAGCTGGACAATTATTAGGTCGTATTCGGCAGCCAGAAATAGTCAATCGGACTTCAGATAAAAGGTTGTGTGTCTCCTTTTACTTTTGGTCGTAAGTTAGTCTTTCCCCCCGCCCCGTCCCGCCTTGCAACGCCCCCTCCCATTCCCCACCCTACACCATCCCGAGGGAGAATTTGGTTTTGTTTCGTTGTTTTGTTGTGTGTGTGTTTGTGTGTGTTATGTATATTTTTATTTTTTCGGTTTCCATTCGCGTCATGTTGTATACCGGGAATCTGCTTGCGTGTGTGTGTGTGTATTTGTGTGTGTGTGATCTCCGTGCGCATGTTTAGTCTCCTCCCCCCCCCCCTCCCCTTTCAATTTAGTATTCATCAGCTAGTGTACTATATCGGAGTATATCGGGTGTTTATTTGTTGCCGACGCAGGAAACGGACGGTAAACAGGTCTCGGCTTTAGTATATTTTGGGTGGGGGGGGGGGAAAGAAGGTGTGTGTGTGTGTGTGGGGGGTGACATTAAGTAACGTCTGCATTCATTACCGACAACTCCACCGAGACTTGACCCCCCCACCCCCCGGCCAACCCCCAAAACTACCCCACAAGAACTATAACTCTTTTTCAAATCATCTCCCCTTTTTATGTTTTCAACAAAAATTAAATAAACCTTACTTTTATAAATAGCCCCCTAACAAAAAAAATTAAATAAACCTTACTTTTATAAATAGCCCCCTAACAAAAAAAATTAAATAAACCTTACTTTTATAAATAGCCCCCTAACAAAAAAAATTAAATAAACCTTACTTTTATAAATAGCCCCCTAACAAAAAAAAAAGTAAAGTCAAAGATCCGTACCGGTATGATCGCTGGGGCTGGTTGGGGATTGGGTGTGGGGCGGTGAGGGTGGGGGAGGGGGGGTCACCTATCCAAAATGAACGACCGTGATTACATGGAATTGTAAAACGTTATTACTTACATTATTACTTACAATAATACTTACATTATTACTTACATTATTACTTACACCCTTCCCCGCACCCCCATCAACACAAAATCAATTAGCTTGGCCGTGGGCTACCTACGGCACGCGGGGCAGGTACGGCCTATCAGGCTGTTTGATGTGGCACGCGCTCCACTCCTCTCCTCTCCGCCGGTTCACATCATCGATGAACGTCAACGACTATATAGATGATTTCCGCCGCCATTACTGTCTGCTGCTGTATGTCGAAAGTAAGAAAACTTGTTTCCTGTTTTAAAATATTGTGTTGCCTATGTATCGATTAAATTCTCAGAACATAAACAGCCTAGTTTAGTTTACAATTATTTTACTAAATCCCTCCATTCATCTTAAGAACACACTGTGGTCCATCCATCTTAAGAACACACTGTGTGGTCCGTCCATCTTAAGAACACACTGTGTGGTCCATCCATCTTAAGAACACACTGTGGTCCATCCATCTTAAGAACACACTGTATGGTACGTCCATCTTAAGAACACACTGTGTGATCCATCCATCCTAAGAACACACTGTGGTCCATCCATCTTAAGAACACACTGTGGTCCGCGGCTAAAATAAAGTGTGCCCACCCCTTGCATTACCCCCCCTCCCCCACCCCTTGTTAGTAGTAGTGTGTATCTATACTGACTAAATATAGTTATGAACAAAGTCTCGGGCAAGCCGATGAACTAGATATTACGGCGGTCACGTGATACCCAGTGACAATGACGTAATTCACCAGTGGTGACAACTCCCACGCTTACCCCGGCCCCCGCCCCTTGAAAGAAAAAAAAACGTAGAGCAATTAGAGACTTCCCAACATAGACCATAATTAAAAAAATATAAATATATCAATTCAGCAAATTTTGATTCAAATAACAAGCCGTTAGTAAATTGTGTGATAACGAAGTTTTACAGGTATTTAAAAAAAAAAAATTAGCCTGACCAATAAAAGTACTTATGTATTATATTAATAGTTTAAGAACTCTTTTTTTTGTTTTTTAAAGAGGACACTGTATGAAGCCATCTTGGCGCTAGAGATTTATTTCTGCACAGCTGGGGCAATAGAAGTGTGTAACTGTGTAGACACATCGCCCCTGTAGCAGGATTTTGCTCACACCCAGGGGGGGGGGCGTGCGTTGGTTGCTCTAGTCTCCCCCCTCTCCCTGTTGCTTTTTTGTAACGCTTATCCCTATCATGACGTACATTATATATATCTATATCTATCTATATATATATATATATATAGATGTATATGTATATATATATATAATGTATATACTAGATGTACCCTGCAAAACAATTGCACAGAGTTATATCCCCTTAGGCTTTATCGGTAGGCAAGGTTATTTTTTTGGTTTCGAGCAAATCCGATTTTTTTTATTAAAGTATTTTAAACTGGGAATACTGTTGTATTAATTCTTTACTTTCGATTTAAGCAGAACCCAAATCGCTATTATATATATATATATATATATATATATATATATATATATATATATATATATAATATATCAATAGTTCTCAAATTTTGCGATTCAAGACCCACTTAAAACCTAACCCATCAGCTTTAACCCCCCTCCCCCATTTTCCTCTTTCCGCATAGGTGATAATTTCACATTTGAGTAGACTGCTTACAGCCAATGCCAATTTTAAGAATAAGCACCGATTACAAAAAAAAATGTACATTCTATTATTACAATATAATAAGGTACACATATTTGTATAGTTTAAAAAAACAAAACAACAACAATATTAAAAGTTTGAACAAACGGAAAGTACAAAGTAATTTCTAGAGTTTATCCAAAAACATTAACGGGGTATAAAGTGCAGAAACGAAAGAAACAAAAAAAAAAAAAGATACAATACATTTAGTTAATTAACTGTAATTATACCAGGAATGGGTTGTTGGTGGTGGTGGTGGGGGAGGATTTGTTGCTGCAGCTTATGTTGTTGTTGTTGGTGGTGGAAATTGGTGTTGCTCATGCCGTGTCTGCGGCGGTTGCGTCAGTGTGTGCGCGGGGGAAGTTCGCGACCGTCCATTCACGCGTCACCTGGAAGAAAGACGTCACTGCACTAAAAGACAAAAAACTGATAGCATGAATAGCCACTGGAAAAAAAAAGGGGGGGGGGAAGCGTCCATAGGAAATACATGCACGATCCATCATGCAGACAGGACGCTGTACCGATAGATGTTGTAGTTACAGGCTAAATGCACGATTAAAGAGGTACCAATAGCCGCTGGAGGGAGGTAAATGTTCCGAGGAGATGCGTACACAATGCAGCATGCAGACAGTACACTGTACAGATAGCTGTCGTAGTTACAGTCTAAATGCACGATTAAAAAAAAAGTTCAATTACGTCATCACACAGAACCTCAGAAATGTCATATAGAACATGACGCTTAATTTATTAAACATGGCGGCAGAAGTTTCCCCCCCCCCCCTTCACGCCATGCTTCACGCTATAAAGCTGGTAGTTGAATGCATAGATATATAAGACTAGATCGCTTATGGGCTATGCATAGACATATATTGTGCGGACCCTAACTTTAAAAAGAGAAGAGCACAATTTCTGTATAACCTGATGACGTAGTACGCATAGAAACCTCAAGTAACCGAAATAAATAGCAGAAGACATTTTGCATTGTTTTCCTTGACAAATTTTCAAAAACTTTTTTTTCAATTAACTTTGAATAAAATGCCTTCGTGTTGTGTACCCGGTTGTTTGATTATATTATTACTAACCGTCAAATATAATTTTTTCGGACACATCAGTAGATTTTAAAAGCGCCAACCTCTAGCATGAATGGGGATTTTTTTTTAATTAAAAGGAAGGAAATCTTTTTCGGTAAAAAATAAAGAACTGTACAGAATAGTACTCTTCTCTTTTTAAAGTAGGGGTCTCGAATACAACACTTTTTCGGTCTCTATTAAATAAGCATAAGCGATCTAGTCTTATATATCTATGGTTGAATGGAGATTTCCGTTCAATTGGAATTGCTCTCATCTGCATCTTTAGTGAATTCCAAATATTTATACACCAAAAAGTGTTTTTTTTTTTAAATTTGTTGTTTTGTAACATTAATCCTTTGTTATGTGATGTGGGGCTATATCACATAATATTGGGGGGGGGGGGCTCATCATTTATAAAATAAACCTGTTATATCAGATAAAAATGATATCTAAGATGTAAGACTTGCTTACCTATAAACAATTAATCGAACATAAACAATGGAGTGATACTTATCATAAAAAAAATCAATACGCATTATAATTATACTAGCTGTACCCTACAAAACCTTTGCATAGAGTTATATCCCATTAGGCTTGATCGGACAGATCCGATTTTTTCATGATTGTATTTTTAAACTGGAATACTGTTGTATTCATTCTTTACTTTCGATTTAACGCAGAGCCGAAATCGCTTTTATATATATTATATTTAAAAAGCCACTGACAGTAAACAACACAAAAAGCACCAACAAAAAAACCCACATAAAAACTCAAAACTTAACATTTAGCAAGAGCAATAACTCCAATCTATTTTTTTTTTATTTTATTTATACGCCTGTCTTTAACTCGTTTGTTTTATTTTTTTTCTCTCCCATTGAAAACATTTTTTTTTATTTATTTTTTATTTATTTTTTATGTGTTCAGACAGTTTAACCCCATGGTCCCAGGGCTCGACGCGAGCAGTTAAAAGGTTTCCTTCCATGCACATGAAGAGAAAGGGGTTGAGTATGGCTTCCAGTATGTCATACTTGGTTAGCGGGAAAGACGTGTTTACAGATAGACCTGATAAAGATAGGGGGAACAGGGGTGGGGGGGAGAGATGGCGGAAAGGACCTTGGTCTGATGGATGCAATGGGGGGGGGGGGCGGGGAGAGGTGGCCAATGTTGAACTGTTCCACCCCACACCCCAACCTAAAGTGGGCGTGGGGGTGGGGGGACACCTACAATTTACGAAAATGTTGATACATTTACATAAGACATGATGACGCAGCCACGAATATTTAATTTATATTTTTAATTATCAAAAGAAAGTATTATTTATATTCGATTACAAAGGTAAACCTGATAGGCTGTCGAAGGGCACGAGACGATTCTAATAATAATAACAGTATCACGGGTAATCGATTACATTAGGCTGTATCGGTGCGGGTGTATGAGAGACATGGCTGCGCATGAAACCGTCCTGAGCGCGCCATGGCCGTTCATTAGTAGCAGACGTACTCGGACATCAGCAGACGTTAAGTTGTAGATTGGTTCGAATGGTTTTGGCTGGTGCGACTTTCAGATATCTGGCTCACTGACTTATGACCGGCTGATTGACAGATCGATGAATGACTCATTAAATGTCTATTTGCTAGCTGATTGACAGATATTGCTGATATACTCATAGTCGGATTAACTGTCCACTGATTGATTGACTGATTTAAGCTTATAAACTGATTACTGATTGATTATTGACCGCCGCCTCAATGATTCTATCACGTATTAACTGTGACTTTTGAATGACTGATTGAGAGATCACTGACTGACTCATACATTGATTGATTGCCAACTGATTTTTTAAATTTAAAACTTACTTACTGATTACTGATTGATTAATGACTCATAATCGACTGACATAATCCCTTTACCCACCCACACCTAACTGCCTACCATTGCCCTTCATCTATTTAATTCCCCCCTTTGACTACCCCCCCCCCCCGGCCCTAGTACTTTGACTCACCTACCCCTGCCCGGTATGCCACCTGTTATTATCACACAGTCAATCATTCCTTTCACCATTGATTGATCAATCATTCTGTCAGTCACACTATGAATCAATGCATCATTCTATCAACCGACCAGAAATATTTTAATATTGAAATATTTTTTCTTAAATTTCTTTTTTTTTTTTAAATATGTTTAATTCAGTATTACAAAAGATATAATATTTTTTTTAACTGGTTATATGAAATGTGATACAAACAAGGAAACAAACAGACCGAAAATACCTGAAGGCCAGCAACTCATCTTTCCCCAGACTGACTGACAGCCAATAGTCATTGAAACAACAGATCAGGATATACAAACAAAAAAAAAAAAACCGCCCGCCAAAATACAAATGAAAACAGACTCACTGAACATCAAACAGAAAAAAAAAAAATTATAAATTTATCTCAACTGACAAACAAAGCTGCGAAAATCTGTGTTTGTCTTTCCGACGTCCAATTAGAATGGCCGTCTCACATTCCCGCCTGATAACTGCAACCGTCGCCTCTGACTTACAATTTTTAACTTTGACCCCCCCCCCCCACCCAACCCCCTTTTATTTTCTTCCTCTACCAACTCCCGACGCTTCCATGAACCGGGGATGTATTAGTCACTTAGGCAACACGGGACGCAATCCCCCCCCCCCCCCCCGAACCAAAAAGTAAACAAATTTCTTAAAGCTTTAACTACAGTCTACTGAACGGTGTTATTATAAATAGGTTATGTTCGGAAATCATTCGAATCCATTTGTAGTATATTATCAATATAAATTAATTAAAGTTTATTTATATTCTCAAAACGACAAAAAGGGGCCACAAGCGGGTAATCATCACGTACGTTAAAAATAAAAATAACGGACAAAACAATGGAGGACAAGAACGACAACTTTGAATCACAAGCAGACGATAAAAAAATACAGTCGTCTGCTAGAAATCAAACACGGGTTTTTTTTTTGGTTTTGTGTTTTCTGGGATCTATAGACATTCGATACGAGTCAAATAGTTAGAATCGGAGTCGCAGTTGTCAATAATCGATTATCGCTTTGTGTCTTTTTTTTTGTCGGAAACGAATGTTTTAAGAGAGAAAGAGAGAGAGAGAAAGAGAGAGAGACAGAGAGAGAGAGGTTGTGGGGGGGGGGCTAGGTGTTTATCTAATAGGCGTGTATATTAGTTATATTAGTATATAATAATATCTCTGTACGCTAGAAATTATAAGGGGGTCAAGTAATATATATATATATATAACAAATTTTACCTACTGGTGAACTGAAATAAATTCAACAATGAAAGATAAATTAACTAAAACTGTTTCAATCGAATGGTTTTAACCCCTGCATATTATAAGACATTTTTCCTAATTAGGGAGTTTCAATTTTTCGTTTAGTTGTGTGATACATCGTTTTAAAATATAAATACGAATATCGGGAAATTATATTACTTCAAAAAAAAAATCAACGAACATTTGATGATTCCCCCCCCCCTCCATTAACAGGATGTATTGTGCATTGATCAGATATGCGCAGTTAAGATGACAAAACGACCATCTCTAATTTAAATATTAAGAGGCTGTCGATACGGTATAAAAACAAACAGCAATAACTAAATCCGGACAATTTAAAATTTTAAATCCATTATCCTAGAAACATTCGAATGGTATCAAATAAACTTCGTCCCAAGTTTACTGAATCCTGGCTCGGCGATGCTGATTTCTGTGTTTATTCTACTAGATTTGGGTTGTATTCAGCGCTATTCGTATTACAGCAATGCCGGTAGGTTTTTAAAAAAAAAAAAGTCTATGAGTTTAATATTTTAGTTGTCTTTCTGAAGCCGCATCAGGCTGTAAGCCACCTAAACGGAATGTCAACAAAAGTGTCACCAGGGTCGGTTACTTGTCTGTGTTTGTGGGTGTATGTGTGTGTTTGGGGGTGGGTGGGTGGGGGAGGGGGGCTGTCCATCCACATTATCAACGCCTGGAGCTCTGGATGGTGCCAGAACTGAGTCAGGGCAGGGGGAGGGAGGGAGGGAGAGGGAAACTATCGGTGTGTGTGTGGGGGTGTGTGCAAGGGAGTTGGGTTTAAGTGGCGCGGGGGGGGGGGTAGTAGCCCAGAAGGAGAACGACTGGTCATAACTTTCATGTTTATGGTTTAGTGGAACCTACTTGAAATGAGGAGAAATCCGCGCTCGTGAGTGTGAGGCTGCGCGCGTGTGTGTGTTTGAGAGTGAGACAGAGAGTAAGGGGGCGGGGAGGCATGTCTGAGCACTTTTTATTTGCCCCCCCCCTCCCCCATCTTTCACTTACCCAACCCGCCACACCCCCAATCCCAACCCGCCATTTATACCCTGCAGGGTTATGCAGACACCAACCAACATTAGACTATCATTTACTATCGATTTTATGTAAGTGAGTGTGTGTGTGTGCGTGTGTGTGCGTGCGTGCGTGTGTGTGTGTGTAAATGTCTGGACCAGAAGGCTGCAGCACCAGTTAGTTCTCATTGCTTTTCATTTGAACAGCAAACAGCCAACAGCAAACAGCCAACAAATATAAAATGGTGGAGAAATGTACGGGATATATATATATATATATATATATATATATATATATATATATATATATATATACAGTCGATTCCGCTTAATTGGGACACATCGGGACCGAAGCTTTTGTCCCATTTAAGCGGCTGTCCCAATTAAACATACACATTTACTATTGGCTTCTTGGTTTTGGTTTCTTTGAGATTTGTCCCAAATAAGCGGCTGTCCCACTTAAGCGGTGTCCCAATTAAGCGGAATCCACTGTATATATATATATATATATATATTATTATATATATATATATATATATATATTGTTTAAATTTCATTTAAATTGACAGAACGGTGATGGATACACTTAATATAAAACAAATGCAATATATATATATATATATATATATATATATATATATATATATATATATATATATATATATAAATAAATAGAATAAAATGTAGCTTTTTTTTTTTCGTCAATTAGAATTTATTCTAAGCTCTTTAAAAACTGGGAATCATTGGTTTGAAACAAATCACAGACAAAGGGCGGGAGAAACAATTACACGGACAAAGAGTTTTGCACTATTCTGGGCGATATTCAACTCAGTGGAGAAAACTTTACACGAAGAAATGGGACATTAGTTTTGGGGCTAAGGGGGGGGGGGGTGGGGGGAGCTTGTAAGTTGCGTTCATTCGGAATTTCAGACTTACTTCAAAACCTGTTATAACGCATGCCATGTTCAATATGGCCATCAAACCTCCAAAAAAAAAAATTCGAATTCTTGAAAATAAGAAAATCAATAACAAATAAAAGATAAATAAATCTGGACTATTCATTGCCGCACCCCCCCCCGGCCCCCTCCTCCAATAAAATAAAAAAAACGTAACAATAACTTCAACCACTCGAACGAAGATATTATTAGATCCAAGCATGCCATTGGCAGTTATTTATAGCACAGCCCCCCCCCCACAACACTTGTCCCGTGTTATTTTTAGATAATCAACTTAGGACGGAAGTTGTGGGAATTGACGTTCAATGTGACGGTGGGTAGTGTGTTATGGTACTTCAACTACACGCCCTACCATACCCCCCTCCCAACATCCCTTCACCCAACCTAACGATGGCTCATTTCGTGCGGAGCCATAAAAAAAAGTTGTAGCCGATGTCCTGAAATGACTGAAGCTTGGTGTGAGCTTTGCGTGAGATCCATTTTAAAAAAAAAAAACATGAAAATTAAAAAAAAGATGGTCAATTTTGGCCAAGGCTATTTGTTAAAAACACTGACTCCCAAACTTTCAACATATGTGTACCCCTTTTCGTAACACTGAGAACCGTTTGGGAAACAAAAACAAAACAAACAAACAAACAAACAAACTTGTAAATTGTTTTTTTTTTATGGTCGTGGTTTCCATTCATTTCAATGTTTCACCTACAGCCGTGCAGGTTTTACATTTCATTGTTTCAGCTTCAGCCGTGCAGGTTTTACATTTCAATGTTTCAGCTTCAGCCGTGCAGGTTTTACATTTCAATGTTTCAGCTTCAGCCGTGCAGGTTTTATATTTCAATGTTTCACCTACAGCCGTGCAGGTTTTACATTTCAATGTTTCAGCTTCAGTCGTGCATGTTTTACATTTCAATGTTTCACCTTCAGTCGTGCAGGTTTTACATTTCAATGTTTCAGCTTCAGCCGTGCAGGTTTTACATTTCATTGTTTCAGCTTCAGCCGTGCAGGTTTTACATTTCATTGTTTCAGCTTCAGCCGTGCAGGTTTTACATTTCAATGTTTCAGCTTCAGCCGTGCAGGTTTTACAGTTCATTGTTACACCTTCAGCCGTGCAGGTTTTACATTTCAATGTTTCAGCTTGAGCCGTGCAGGTTTTACATTTCAATGTTTCACCTTCAGCAGTGCAGGTTTTACCGAATGTTCTCAATCCAAGCTCTTTGCGTACCCAATGGGGCTACGCGTGCCAAAGTTTTGGAGAAACACTGAATTAAAACACTGACAGAGCTTTCGACGGCAGGATTCGATCCCGCACCCTCCTCCACCTCTTGCTCGCTACCTTATTAAGACAGTTCAGGTACCCTTTAAAGACAAGTAGCAACAACAGCCCGTGGGGGAGAATCAGCCTTTCGCAGATACAACAGACAAACCGTGAACTTAAAAAAGTTGAGGTCCTGTAATGGCTGTAGAATCTCCAAGTTTGTTCCATTAGTGTAGTGTTGTTTTCGTTGACGAAAATGTTGACTGTTCGTCAACGAGAACTAAAACTAAAACTAAAAATAGAAGCAAGACTAAAACTATTATTACAGAAAAAACGAAATAAAAACTGAAACTAAAATATGACCTTGGACTAAAACAACACTACATTAGCGATTTGACGAAAGAAAAAAAAAATTAAACACACAAATCTATAAATAGCTAACATTGATTTTGGAAGCCGTGTATTGCTTTGTTTTTTTCTCTCTAAGTAGCCCGTTGGTAACAAAAACAACAAAAAACACCTGAAAAAGGCGCGTCATCGACTGATGGCTATTTGTCTACAAATGTTGTAACCATTTAAATGACAACACAAAGTGAGATCATATATATTTTTTTTTGGTCATTTATTTACGTGCCGATTTTGTAACAGTTTTAGTCTCGGCGACTGATTGGAAATGTTAGCAATCAACCATCACTATTAGTCGCTGACCTACTTAAACAATACACCATTCGTCCAATCGACCATGTCGAGTGTGAATGTGTCAGTAAAGAAAATCCGTACTTACGTTTTCAGGGGCCCCTATGCCATGGTATATTTGGGGGTCCTAGGCCATGGTATATTTGGGATCCCCTAGGCCACGGTATATTTGGGGGCCTTGGCCATGGTATATTAGGGGGCCCTAGGCGATGGTATTTTGGGGGCCCTAAGCTATGGTACCTTTGGGGATTTTAGGGCATGGTACCTTTGGAAGCCTATGCAATGGTACATTTACATAAAAACGGGTCCGTCTGTAAGATCGTCTGCTCATGTGTCAACCTGTCCGTTTACTTGACCTGTCATTGTGCGTCTGTCACTCTGGCCCGCATATCAACACGTCTATCGGTCTCTTTCTGTCCCTTTTTAAAAAAAAACAAAAACAATTCTATCTAAAAAGCCCCTTAGCTAAAATCCCCCTTTTTTTTGTCTGTCTACGGGTGAAAGATTCTGTATCAATCCACAAGTCTGTGTTTATGTCTATCAAGCTTAAAAAAAAAGGAAGGCCATAAACTATACAATTTTTTGAAACAAAAAAATAAATCTTTATTATTAAATTTCAAAGCGTAAATCTGCTAAGTAGTGCCATGGATTCTGTTCTCGATCTTTATCCCCCATTCCGGAATGGTGAAAGTTGTAAATCCGTGCAAGTTTTTTTTTTGGCTCCTATTCCTTTTTCTCCCTCGCCCAGCGTCAACTCTTGTACCGGTTCATTACATGGCGGATTAATCTAATGCGCAACAACTTTGCGCTCAGCAAAAAAAAGCTCATCCGCTGCTCGATATAGGCCTACATTAAATAACACGCGTTTCTCTTTCACGTTGGTGGTGTTTTTTTTTTTTGATAATAATAAAGGATAAAATATAACAATGGGCTCCGTGGGGTGGGGGGGGCAGGGATGCGTGTTAATGTGCAATATACATTTTCTTCTAAATAGAAAGGGGGGGGAAAAACTAAAGTTAGGGTGTAGGGATGGGCGCTGATGAAAGAGACAAAAGAAGTGGGGTGGTGTGGGGGGATAGGGGAGTGCGGTAATGATGGGTTAGGTAGTAAGGAAATGTGTGTGTGTGGGGGGGGGGGGGAGAGAATGAAACTGAGGGAGCGGGGGGGGGGGGAGCGCAAGCATTTGAAAATATAACTTGGATTTACCCATTTTTTATTTTTCTAAGATGGCTGATCTCAATGAATGTTGCCACTTTAGCTGTAAACAAAAAAATATAGGCTTGTCGGTTTTTTTAATGTCTGAGAGGTTTTGATCCTTTTGATCCTATGCCAGTGGGCCGCCCACGAGAGATCGGCCAATGGGCACAGGGCCCATGCGAAACTCGCTGTTACCGGCCTTCTTGCTCGTAGTGCTGCAAGACTCCACGCTTGTGACGTATTCGAAGGCGCGGGTTGGGGGGGGGGTGGTGGAGGTGGTACAGCAATAAACACAGGGTGAGGGTGTCCGGCACGGCGAGATACATAGATGTGAGTGTGTGTGTGTCAGAGGTGTGCGGATCTTGAAATTTAGCGTCCGCGTCCGTCCGCGGATTTCTATCAATGATCCGCGTCCGCAGAATCTTACAACATTGGTCCGAAGTCAGTCCGCGCGTCCGCATTGCTGCAATTTAGCTGTTTAAATGACTTTAAATTTTTTTATGGTAACGCTAAAGAAGATCCGCGTCAGTCCGCGAGTCCGCAACTTAACCATACGAAGCGTCCGCTGTCTGTCCGCGGATTCGGAAAAGTCTGCGGATCTGCGTCCGCAAGCGGACGCGTCCGCTGTCCGCTCATCTCTGGTGTGTGTGTGTGTGTGTGTGTGTGTGTCTTTATAAGTGTATTGACGAGGGGGTGTATATTAGCCGTGCATGTGTGTGTGTGTGCGTGTGTGTGGACATAAAGTTGTATGCATGGCCAGTACGAAAATGAAAAAAACAACAAAAATAAGAGAGAGACAAAGACCCCCCTCCCTTCTTCCCACCCTCCCCTCCTACCACCCCAATCGTATTTCTCATTTGCAATTTAACGCTCCAGCGATTAGGCAATATACAGTCTGTGAAATGGACATTTTCTGATGGATGGTGGAAAAGAATATGGCCATTTTTATTTTGTTTTCGGTTAAATTTCTCTGTGATATATATATATATATATATATATATATATATTATACGTGTGTGTGTGTGTGTGTGTGCGTGTGTGTGTGTGTGTTATATCAGAGACTATTAAATGCACGTGTGTCAGTCAAATTGTAAACTTTTATCCCGTTAAATACAATCATTAGGAATCATCACGTAAAACATCTCAAGAGAGAACCAACCAGAGCTCCTACGACTTTTCACTCTGCATGCTTGCAATCGCTCACGATGCCGTGGTGGTGGTGGTGGTGGTGAAGGGGGGGGGGGCGGGGTCGCGTCCAACTCACCTGCATTCGCACCTAACGACTCACTGCGTCAGCTCAGGGTGAGCAGATGATCTTTATTCGCCGAAACGCTCACCGCCTCGTAGAACTTTAATTGTGCTTCACACTTAGCTCACACTCAGGTCACACTTAGCTCACACTCAGGTCACACTCAGCTCACACTCAGGTCACACTTAGCTCACACTCAGGTCACACTTAGCTCACACTTAGCTCTCACACTCAGGTCCCACTTAGCTCACACTCAGGTCACACTTAGCTCACACTCAGGTCACACTTAGCTCACACTCAGGTCACACTTAGCTCGCACTCAGGTCACACTTAGCTCACGCTCAGGTCACACTTAGCTCACACTCAGGTCACACTTAGCTCACGCTCAGGCCACACTTAGCTCACACTCAGGTCACACAGCGCCTCTAAAATTCCGAGCCACCATCTTCCACTCCTTATACAGACTTAAAATAAAATTCCAGTTTTAACTGGTGAAAAGTGAAAAGAATAAATAAATCTGTGACGATGTGTTTAGCTTCTGGGCGAAATCCCTCGACCCATCCACCCCCTCTCCCCCCCCCACCCACAATATCGCTCGCCTTCAGAGCCGAACAATCTGTGCCACCCCACACACTTCAGTTTACTTGTATAATTAGCCAGCGTCATTAACCAATAAAACAAATGAAAATAACAGGCGATGGATGATATTGGAAGGTTGGGCTCCAGGGAACAGGACATCTCTTAATACACCGTGACCTGGGGAGGGAGGGAGGGAGGGAGGGATGGGAGGAAAAAAAATTATATTAATGATAACAACAAGATCGAAAAAAAATTAAAAGTAGAGAGAGAGAGAGAGAGAGAGAGAGAGAGAGAGAGAGAGAGAGAGAGAGAGAGAGAGAGAGAGAGAGAGAGAGAGAGAGAATTAAAAAAAGGAAAGTAACAACACGAATATGAGAGTAAGGAGAAAAGAGGTTGATAGAGGTAAGGAGTGAGAGAGAGATAGAGGGGGGGGAGAGAAAAAAGAAAGTTAAAAGAAGAGGAGCGACAGATGGAGAGAGAGAGAGAGAGACAGAAAAAAGCCCTGCTATCATAGCGTAATGGGTTTTGGCCGCAACGAAGGGCGTCGTGACATATTTCGTAGGAGATTATGTCTCATGTTTTGATAACATTAGGCTTAACATTACACGCCGGCATTCAATAAAACATCGAAACACTGGGTGTGTGTGCGTGCGTCAGTGCGTGTGTAACTGGGAGGGAGCGGGAGGGAGGAGGTGAGTAAAAAGAAACTGTAAAAGGAGGGAGGAGAAGAAGAGGAGGGGGGGAATGAAGATGAGTTAATGAAGAAAGAGAAACGAGAAAGGAGATGGGAGAATGGTGATGAGAAATGTGATGGTAGGGAAGAGTGAAGGAGAGAGAGGGACGGAAGTTTTAAGATAGAGAGAAAAGAAAACAGGAGGGGAAAAAAAAAGAAAGTAAGAAGGTAAGAAGATAATTAGCAGAAAAAAAAAACAAAACAATAACAACAGAGCGAACGAAAATGTATTGATATTGGAGCGACTTATTAAGAAAAAGATGCCGGAGCGTTTTAGTAAAAGATTTCGTAGCGTTTTTTTCGTTAAAGATATTGGAACGTTGTTGGGCGCTTTAGGAAAAGATTTCGGAGCGTTTTATAGCTAAAGATACCGGAATGCTGTGGACCGTTTTATGAAAATATTTCGGAGATAATGAAACGTTGTGTAAGTCGAATTGGAGCGTTTAGTGAAACATTTTGGAGCGTTTTAGTAAAAGCTATTTAGAAGCATTTTGTTATCGTAAACAATGAAACAGAAGGAGCAGAAAAAACAATCTGGAATTAGGGAAAATAAAATGGAAAAAACGGAGTCGGAAGGTGCAAAAAAACGGAGCGTGAATGGAGGAAGTGGGGAGCAGTCCACTGGAGCCTTCATAAGTAACAATCGTAACAAATTTTACGTTTACAGTAAATTTACAAACAAAAAAACCCAATTCTTACAGTACAGCGCATTGATACATTTCACGCATATAGAGTTTTTATGGCATTAATTCTTAGGAATGACGTCATGTCCTGATAAAGAAAGATTGTACTATATTCTGTTACATGCAGCGGTGTAAGAGGGACACTGCGAGTACTGCGGCCGCACAGGGCGCCGAAGTAGGTAGGGGCGCCAAAAAAAAAAAACAGCGGTGTTAGACTTTTACACCTTTCATATTTGGGTGAAGGCGCAGGAAAATGTCGCGCTCGCGACAATAGCTGGATACGGCTTTAGGTTAAATGTATTGACTATTTGGCGATAACAGCAGCTGCACTGTAAATTAACAGTCAAAAACATGTACTTAAACCTAAAGTGTGCAGTTATTGGACTGTTTTTTAAATATTGTTATAATGTTATGAGTGCATGATTTAACCCCCCCCCCCACTCGTTTGTTTACATGAGGCATATTATCAAGTATCGATATGGAAATTAATTTCCTTTTTGTTTTTGTTGTCGATTACACTATGAGAGTAATCGATTACCCAACGCAAAGGGCGGTCACTAATCCTGACAGAGTTGTGTCAAGTCAAATTATTAGCACTCTGATTGGGTATAGACATAATGAAGTGCGTGTGTGCGTGCACCATGCTTAAGGACACACAGACACTTCTTTTATGAACCCCTGACACTTTAAACATCTTGTACACATAGACATTTCTTTATTGAACTCTTGACCACACACTTTACACATCTTGTACACACAGGGTGAACATAAAGCTTACTACTCTCACACACATACACACAGCTACTACTCACTCACACACACATGCGCACAGCTACTACTCATACACACAGCTACTACTCATACACACATCTACTACTCACACACACACACATGCGCACAGCTACTACTCATACACACAGCTACTACTCACACACACACATGCGCACAGCGACTACTCATACACACAGCTACTAATCACACACACACACACACACACACACACACATACACACCTTAAGAACAGCGAAATTCGAGTGTCTTGAATTTTCTAAAACCAAACCTCGGTTTTAATTGTTTCGTACGGACATTATCTCTTCAGTTTTTTTTTTATTTATTGCTTCAGAGCCAACGACCGACTAAAAACCGAGGCCTGATTGTATTTATAATAGTGACGTCAGACACAATCGGAATGCGAGACTCTGATGTATACAAGTCAGCCGTGATTACATAAAAAAAGACAATTTTTTTTACAAATAAAATAGCAGTTTATAAACTAATTAACATGCGCGTGACATAATTCACACATTTAAAAAAAAATAATAAAGTTTAGTCTAAGTATCTTCCAAAGATAGTCTAAATATATAAACACTACTGCCACTCAAAGAGTTCAGGGAAAGCATCGCGTCATGTGACGGAAGAAGAAATTCTAGAGTTTGAGACAACAACAATGGAAAGGCCCTTTCCCTTGAAGGGATTGAACTACGGGATGTGTGAGAGACAGAGACACACAGAGAGAGAGAGAGAGAGAGAGAGAGAGAGAGAGACAGAGACAGAGAGAGAGAGAGAGAGATAGAGAGAGAGAGAGATACACAGATACAAGACTGGGGTAGTCACATAAACAAGATAGAGAGACATAGTTACTGATTCAGGAGAGAAATATACATGGGAGAGAATTCTGTTTTGTAGTTTACAGCGGTGATCATTATTATCCCCCTTTCAACCACGACGCACCTGCAAAACCATTGGGGGGGGGGGGGGGCCGTAGGGGTGGGGGTGGGGGGGTTGGCTGTAAAACCGGCCATCAGCCTGAGGTCAATAGAAAAAAAAAGTCAACCTGTAGGAAGCCGCGACACCAGAATCTCACGTAGACCAACCAGCAGTCTCCTGGACTCAAACCTTTGACCTTAATGTAGGTGGCATCACGCTCTACCAAAACTGCCACCTAGTAACCCACCACAGATCTTTTTTTTTTTAAACTCCGACTATTTCGACCTGTAAAGTTATCACAATAAACATGAAATCGATTTGTATTGGACGTCCCCCACCCTTCCCCAATGTACACCCTAGCCTGTAGCTCCGTTCTCCAGCAGTTTTCACCATCAACATATAGCTGTCCAGACCGTTGATGTATCCATAGTTCTATAAATTCAGTACTTCTCCTATGTTCTACTGTTAGCAAACCCCCTACCCCCTCCGATTGTCTAATCTCTTAAGTTCTCTGATAAAACCATCTCACACTACACACACACACACGCACGCACACACACACACACACACATGACATGTCTTTAATCGTACAGGCTTATATCTTTTCATGACTCACAACGATGGCCGCTCAATTTATAATTTACCTGGCACAGAGAAAACAATCATTTTTTTTTTAACTATGCCATTTAAGCAGCCAGATTAGTTGCTCATGTATTTTTTTTATTTTTATTTGTTTTCTCTTCTAACAAGCCAAACTAAATTTTCAAGCCAAAATTTAATTTAATTTGGTCAATGTTTTTTTTTTTTAAATGTATTTAAAATAGTCTTTTTTGTCTTTCTGTTGTTTTTTTGTAACAATGCATAATTTTGATATCTTTCTTTTCTTTTTTTTTACATACGTTATCAGCGCGCCAGATTTAGAATTGATCTATCCGCGGACACAGGCTATCGACGTAATACGATTAACGGGCCAAGGCTTGTGTACAAAGGCCTTAAATGGGCGGCCGATTGATCAATTTTTATACATGTGAAATCTTAACCGGCCGGCTTCCTGGCACTTAATACAGTTTACAGGGCGGGGCGGGGCGGGGTGGTGAGGCGCGGGGTGGTGGTGGGGTGAGGGGAAGGGGAAGGGTGGGGGACAATGGAACAGGTCGATACTGGCATTTTCCTAAATTACACAAGTCTATCTATGGTTGGTATAATTGACCATAGCCAGTCTGTGGGAGACCGGTGTGTGTGTGTGTGTGTGTGGGTGTGGGTGGGAGGAGGGGGGGAAGGGAAGGGAAGGAGAGATGAGAAAGAGATAAGGCTGGTGACGGTGGAAGGACCCGGGAGTTGACTGAGGGTGGGGGTGGGGGGTGTGTGGAAAGGGAGTGGGGTGATGGATGTGGCAAAGGGGGTGGAGATGAACGGAAGTGCGATGTCCTATTTTTTTTATATATTTTTTTTATTTTATCTTCCTTTCTTTCTCTCATTTTTTGTTCGTTCAAAATCTATTGTGTTCATTGATGGTACAGTGTAGGGTTTCTATTGGGTCATTGTTACACCGTGTTGATAAAAAAAAATTTAATAAATAAAAATAGAAACAACAACAAGAAGAAGCTTAAACGGAAATCTGGCACGTGTTGTTCGTCATCACAACATGTGTGTACAAACTGATGACGTTTTACACAACGTCCTACATTAAACACACCAGCATATATCTATCTATCTATCTATCTATCTATCTATCTATCTATCTATCTATCTATCTATCTATCTATCTATCTATCTATCTATCTATCTATCTATCTATCTATCTATCTATCTATCTATCTATCTATCTATCTATCTATCTATCTATCTATCTATCTATCTATCTATCTATCTATCTATCTATCTATCTATCTATCTATCTATCTATCTATCTATCTATCTATCTATCTATCTATCTATCTATCTATCTATCTATCTATATATCTATCTATCTATCTATCTATCTATCTATCTATCTATCTATCTATCTATCTATCTATCTATCTATCTATCTATCTATCTATCTATCTATCTATCTATCTATCTATCTATCTATCTATCTATCTATCTATCTATCTATCTATCTATCTATCTATCTATCTATCTATCTATCTATCTATCTATCTATCTATCTATCTATCTATCTATCTATCTATCTATCTATCTATCTATCTATCTATCTATCTATCTATCTATCTATCTATCTATCTATCTATCTATCTATCTATCTATCTATCTATCTATCTATCTATCTATCTCTATCTATCTATCTATCTATCTATCTATCTATCTATCTATCTATCTATCTATCTATCTATCTATCTATCTA